>RZIO01000003.1:3394666-3415238 GCA_004338095.1 Gloeostereum incarnatum
TCCGGAAGGCACGACGAACCTAGCATTCTAGAAAAGTTATCAGTGTATCGATCATGATTCCACCCAAGTTTGTTCCTCACATCGTGTATTTATTTCTTTGTACTACCTTCTCCTGTTTTCCGAGGATGTTGTAAAGCTTGAAGTGTATCATTGGCTATTTTTATCAGCTCCAGATCTGTTTGATTCATGTTCTCAGTGTGGCGCGTCCTTATAATCGCGTCTTTATATATACAGTGTTAATTGTACATTCCCCTTCATGTCCCTTGGTCTACTTCGAGCCGAAGATAGCGGCAAAGGTGGTAGATTCGTGTCTGGAAATACAGTCAGAGTCAATGTCTGAGTATCAGAGAAACTGAATCGCGCTCACCCCAAGTAAGCCCTACCAGGGTCATAAAACGTTCTAGAGACAAGGAAGTTAACGGCCACAACAGTGATGGTTAGCGCCACACGCACATATATCCGCGATTGTCTGGTACACCAAACTTCTTCCCAAGGTATTCGAATATCGCCTTGCTGTACTTCTCATTCTTTTCCGGAGTGAGATTGTCCAAACTAGTCTGGAAGCATATGCACATTTTAACGATAGAAGCTCTAAACAGCATGGTAGTATACGATGCGGACTCCCGATGGTGAGAAGGAAAGCAGGGTCCAGGGTACCCTTGAAAGTTAAGGTCTCAGAGTATGTGATGTTCACGCTGATATAAGCCTCCGGCTTTCCCAGGACATCGGCGGAGAACTACGAAGACAGTTTGCATTCTGGCTGAAATCTCGTTAACGCAATATCTCTGACCTTGGAGAACTCAAGCGCAAAAGCTTTTGGGTTGTCGATCTTCGTGACGTCATGTCAGAGGCCCTCATCAGATACGCTGAGAAACTTACGGGAACGTTGATTTTCAGATCAAGGGAAGGCATGGCTATCGGTGAGATGTTGGTGGTTGGAAAGAAAGAGGGGCTCGATTGCTAATGTCACGCACGGCGTATGGATAGCACAAGCTCCGTGGGCCGTGGCGTCAAATGCCCAGATCACCGGTCAGCTGGACAAGCAAACGATTGACCAATACTGCAGGATTATGACATCTACATAGTCTAGTAAAGTACAGTTGAATTTGATTCTATCCTCTGAAAAAGTCGGTATCCGAACCCAATCTACCGGAGAGTGACCAGTTCTACAGAGTGGTTAGCGATCTCTTGTGAAGAAGGAGGAATAGCGCGAACCTTCTGCAGACGTAGGGTGAATGGCGACAGTGTCGTCCAAATCTTGTTTCCGTGCTCCCATCTTGACGGCTACACCAAATCCTTGCATGACCTCATCACTACCGACACCAATGATATGAATGCCAACGACGCGTTCTTCTGGTCCGGCGCAGATGAGCTTGTACATTGTAGGCTCTTTGTGCTCCTCGTCAACCATGGCGAAGTACATGGATCTGAACGATGACTTGTCTGGATGCAAAGAGGTAAGTCATCGGGGGGACGAGCCCAGACATAAAGAAAAGCGCACAGATCTTGATCGCGTCATCACCATACTTTTCACGAGCTTGAGGCTCAGTCAAACCAACCGTGCCAATGGTAGGATGTCTGGCAAGGATTGAATATTCAAAATGCACGGAAGAATGACAGGGGACGTACGAGAATACAACCGTCGGGATGTTATCATAGTCCAGCTTGTCGTTCTTGAACTTCTCAGGCCCGAACAGCCTGTTCGCCAACCGTCGACCTGCTGCGATGGCAACTGGCGTCAAAAGTGCCTTGCCCTGGACATCGCCGATAGCATAGACACCAGGAACCGAAGTATTCTGGTACTCGTCGACCTCGATGTCGCCCTTCTCATTCAGCTTAACACCCAGCTCCTCCAGACCGAGTCCTTGAGTGTTGGAGTGTCTGCCAATAGCCCACAGCACAACATCGACTTCAATTTGTTCTCCAGCATCAGTTATCACGGTCAAAGGTTTTCCCTTCTCGCCTTCGACCTGGACCACGTTGCTCGTCTTGTGAATCTTGACGCCTGATTTCTCCATCCACGGTGTTAAGACTTGTTGGAGGGATGGATCGAACGTTCTCAAGACCGTCTCGCCACGGATGATCATGTGAGTCTCCGTCCCGAGAGCGTTGAAGACCCCGGCGAGCTCAACAGCGATGTATCCGGCACCGATAACAGCGACGCGCTTCGGTTGCTCCTCCAGCTCGAAGAACCCGTCGGAGGAGATTCCCAAAGAGGCTCCAGGAATCTTATCGTCTGCAGGAATAGTAGGTTTTCCTCCTACTGCGACGCAGATCTTGTCGGTGTTCAGCGTGTAAATGCTCCCGTCAGGCCGTTTGATCTCGACAGTGTTGGGAGATGTGAGGCGAGCGAAGCCTTGGTGGAATTCAACGTGTTCCTTGTCAAAGTTTGACGCGTAAATGCCGTTCAGCTTCCTGATATACGCGTCCCGCTGAGTTTTGAACGTCGACCAATCAAATCCGGGCTTTTCTGGGAGACCTTTGAGCTGGTACCCTTTGGCATGGTAGGAAACTTTTTCATAGAGATCGGCTGCGTGCCACATAATCTAAACCTGATATTCAATAGATGATACGCAAATCACGCCAGCATTTCTCACCTTCTTAGGAACACACCCGACGTTGACGCAAGTTCCACCCAGATATGGTGTCATCTCCACCACAGCGACTTTTTTGCCATACGAGGCCGCCCGTCGCTAAATAGCGCGATGGGTCACTAAAAGTACTTCTTGCATGGCTCGAATGATACACACCGACGAAGCAGAACCTCCACTGCCGCCGCCTAACAAGACATAGTCGTACTTTTCTGCCGTGGGTTTATCGAAGATGGGAGGCATTCTTTGAATTGTGCTGGAGGTAAAAGCACGTGTAATCTACAGAGAATAAATGGATAATCTTCTCGACGATGAGTTTTAAGACTTACACTAGACAATCTAGTGACAGGTGAAGTTGCGCGTTGAATATTTGGATAGTCGGAAGACGACAAGATTCTTCTGGGTAAGAGGTGGAAAGTAGCTGATGAAGAACGGAGCGCCAGAACTGCTGCTTTAAATAACGCGAGGCCTGTCAGGTGTGCTCACGGGCAAGAGATGGTAATCGGTAAGCATGTCTACGGATTTTAGACTGCTCTCTTCAGGAATTGATAAGCAATCGTAATTCACGTGGCCAAGAGAACACGCCACAGGTGCACCGGGGATGCGACGGCCATGCTGAGAGAAACTTTGGTTTTCGTTCTGTAATGTCTCCGTGCTCACTATGGGCGCGGAGAACTCTGGAGAAATTAAAACATCCAACACGCGGCGGGACAAATGATAGTAAGCACGAACGATCAGCGCCACAGGCCCGGGGGGTCTTCATTTTGGGATGCAGACCTTGCATGAACCCTCATTCAGATCGCGAATCCTTGATATGTAAGGCCACAGGCAGGCAAACATGTAATGTGTTTGCACGACAACTCGACCCCTTCACCAGGCGCCCCGGCCATCACACGACCTTAACAGCTATCCTTTGTAGACACTACCGAGTTGTTTATCCTATTAGTTCAATAGACTCTCGCTTGTGTCAGGCAGAATTCGCTCGTTTTGAAGCAGCTATAGACAAAAGAGCCGCACATGTTTCCGCGCGGATCTTCCCCAGGTTGTGGAGGGTGGGACTCCGGATACCCCGTCGTGAAAAACACTATCTGAATTACAGGCTATTACAGGTCACGCATCGACGATCGCGATCGCGACTGGATCCGTCAGACTCATACAGATTCAAGGACAGGAAGGCACGCCGCGAAGGACGCTTTGTAGTGCTATATGCATTGAGTAATGTAAAGCTTGTACTAGAGGCCTAGAGGTACAATATGTTCTGAGAATCAAGGTGAGTGAAAACGGTACGGACCTAGAAATAATGAAGAACATACTTCAAACTTCAAAGTTAACCTGAACTGAATGTTATAAAGTTACCCATTTATTCACCACGTCGGCTGTGGGTCAGGCGCACGGTCCAGACAAACGCTCAGCTGCATATCTCCAGTCCGTTTTGCCCAACGATATATCTTCAGCTTCGGGCTCCCGAAAGGCATTTCCTTCATAGTCTTCTCAAACACCTCGTTGTTATTTGCGGGCATCATATGCACCCGGAAGCTCCTCTGTCGGTCGTAGATCATCATAGCCATCGCAACCTCTGGAAGTTCCGGCGCAGGTGCCAGTGGTCTCTGAATCTTGATCAAGAACGGCTTATCACCGTGGATGTTAGGCGGTGGACTATCGTCATTGGGGTCAGGCTCGTCAAATCCGCTGACCATGGAACTTCGGTTATCCTTGTACGCTGCATGAAGCTTCTTTCCGTTCATCGTGAGGTGTTTCAGGAAATTAATCGTGTACCATGAGCCTCCTTTGAGCGACCGGCAGAAGGCCTTGTGTTCTTTCCAATGGGCAGTTTGACATTCTATACGAGTCCGTATGAAGATCAGCGGTCTGTTTGTCCCACTTGGAAGGTAGTAACGAACTCACCCTTCCCACAATACGAAGCCATTTGGCACTGAGAGCATCGACTGGCCGTCTTCTCCCCACATACTTCACATCCGGTATTGCTCGTTAGGCGTCCAATATCTGCTTGGCTTATTGGCCCCATGGGAAGCAGGAAGGAAATCTTGAAATCCTTCTCAAATGGCCCTCTACGGGGCTGATACTTGGGGGATACACGGGCCGAGTTCATATACAAGAGTTTCCGGACCAGGGCTTGCTCTTGAGGAGTAGCGTTAATTTGAGGGAGTCGTCCGTTGCGCATTGCATGCTGGACAAAGCCTAGAACCGACGTGGGAGGAGTTGTCATCGTAGCAGATTCAAAGATGACAGCGAAAAGCGGAGTGCTATTGTTCAGTTTGAAGACATCCAAGATCTTCCCAATGTAAGAACTTGTTAGAGTCAGCAACGAACGACCTACGAGTAGAACTCACGCGAAGACATATAGCTTCAGAGTGATCTTTGTCCTGCAAGACAGCGGATTCGACCCCATTATCCCAATTTGTTCGCAAGGCTCAAAAGTGATTGCCGGACGTCCAAAAACGCGTTCTCGTATAGAGGAAATGGATTAGTTATTCCCAAAGAACGAGAGGTAATGTTCTTCATGGCTTCTTCCATACTGCCGCGTTGTACGGTTCCCAGGAGAGGTGGAGATCCTTTCTATAAGAATAGGTGAGGTCATTGAGGGAGGGATGACCTGAAACAGAACCAAACCTTCCACAAAGGTAGAGACGACGGATCCAAAGGAAGCTTGAGACTCAAAGCTGACAGCATCTGTGCTGCGTCCAATGCACCTTTCAACTTCCTCTCAAGACCTTGTTCTGGCAGTTTGGATCCAGCAGGGACTTCAGCAAACCGAGCAGTTGTCCGCGGTCCTCGATTTTTCCTTTCTCCTTCTTCTTGGACTGGGCGGCGATGACCTTTGTCCAGTCAAAACAAGTCTTACAGTCCGTGGTTCCGTGTTCGGTACACTTGAACGTTTCTAGTCCGTTCTCGTTTTTCCTGCCTGTACGAACGGCTCCGAGGGAAAAAGCCTGGATGGCCCGCCGGTTCTGTGAAATACAACCAAAAGGTTTGATAAATTATTTAACTATACGCGTGAATAGGTGACTTACGTCTATGTCGAAATCATTTCCTAACTTCTTGTATACTTCCTCCCTGAAGTTACCCATGTAGTTATTTCCCATACGGTAGTCACAGTAACAAGAATTACAAAATTCGTAGCCATGTTTCAAGCAGAACATGAACTGATTGAGTGTGAAAGAGGCCTCCATCGTCAGTGGCACAGGTGGTGGTGGTACGAAGGAGAGGGGCAATTTGATATTCGCCACCGGCGGTCCACCTTAGATTGATCGGTTCCATTTTTATTCAAGATCTGCGGTAAATGACAAATGATGTGTACCGTTGCCGAGGAGGGTCAAGGTCAAAAACGAGTTCAGTTGCCTTTTTTGGAGCATACTCCTGGGGTCCTGGCACCGCGTTACATCCTGTGTGACTTTCAGGCCGCGACTTCTGATTATATAATGCTCAACAGACCTTATTCATTCTGTCCATGGACATTTAACAGTTTGAAGCATGACAAAGCCCTGGACTTAACAGCACAACCTAGTATATATGATATGTTTAATGGTGTCTACAAGTTTATCACACCAATCTTAGGCAAAAGATCCTTGTGCCTGCCTTGTGCTTCAGTGGCTCTCTTATATGATGATGCGCCTCATGGGTGGTGATCAATGTTAACTCTATAATGCTGTCTTACCCGCCTGCCTCCTTATTTATAGGCTCTGGTCATTATATACTGGGTGCTCTCACCAGAGGACCTCTGTGATCACAAAAGTTTCTCAGTAGATGGTCAATCTTGTGTAATGGTAAGAGCATTGGCTGATGTTGAGGCAAAGATGCATGCTTTCAAAGAGAGGTGAGTACCAGGAGCTTAATGGATTATCCTTGCTTCTTTCTCAGATGTCCTAACTCAAACAGTGCAGAGCTCATATTCTGAGTCACCAGGCCAGTGCAATACATACTAGAAGCCCTGGATCTCTCAAATTCAACTGCCCCAAGCCCAGGTGCATGTCCTCCAGGTTGTGTGCAAAGGAACAGGAAGGAGGAGGTGTAGGGCATGTCCCTGTCTGTTAGGTTTGTGTTTTGTTGTGTATGTCATGCCTAACCAAAGAAAACCTCCTAGATTTGGAGTACTTAGTTGTGTGGCTGCAGACCCATAATATTCCAGTAAACTTGATTTTATTTTATTCTCTTATTTCTAGGTGCAGGTACAGATCAGTGAGTATGAGTTGGATTCTAAGAAGGCAACATCTGAGCATGTCTGAGTTGTGATGAAATGTTGCCTATGAAGCACTCACATACCCAACTTGGATAAACTACTAAAACGAGCAGTAGGAACATGCGCCACACTTTGACCTGAGGCAGGATTCCCTGAGACTTGACACGGACGGAGGCCCTGTGGACCAGCCAATGTTGTGACTGGGCCACGTGAGCGTACCCAAGTTAGGACCCCGAACGTCAAAACTTTGATGGATGAACTCGTTTTTGACCTTGACCCTCCTCGGCAACGGTAGATGTGGTACTGTCGAAGCCTGAAGGACCTCTCGGCGGCTGCGCCGAGGAGACGTGGTGATCTGTCCTTGATCCACCACGTGGACATTTGATGTCACGCTGGCCTGGACTACCCAGAAAAGGGCAATGCGCTTCAATGTGTGGCAAAGAGCGGTGTAGGTCCAATGTAGTCATTATAGGCTTGGAAAATTGTCAGGGCATCTGAAAAATTAAGTACAAGATGTGTCCTAATGTGTCTAATTTTTTTGCAGTTCCCATCTCCTCGGTTGTCTTTTTGGTGAACATCTTATATTGAGGCACAAGTCAATGAGGCGCCAATAAGGTGGTGCTGTGCGAGACAAATGAAGTGCGAGTGGATGTGGGTAGCACCATACAAGGCATTAAGATGATTTACACTCAGATCTATAGTCTGATTCTAACTTCCTCATTTTGAACTGACCCTGAGCTGAGTGAAACCCATTTTGAAGGCCGGGTAACAACTTGAATGACAGAATTACTTTTGAATTAAATAAGGCATGTAAATTTCAAGTATGTGGCTACTAAGAACAGCAAATAAGTATTTAGACACCCAGTGAGTAATTGTATTGAATTAATATCTGTTTTCTCTCTTTGCAGATGTGAGCGATGGATGGAGGGGGCGGGAGCAGGACGGGATGATCGGTCCCCTCGCGCAGCGCAGACCACAACTCTCGTCGGTCGAGTAAGTAGGGTGATACGAACAAGCGCAAAGCCCATCCATAAAAATGAATAGCCTCCGGATACCCTGTTGCGAAAAAATATCTGAAATACAGCTCGCGCATCGACGATCGTGATCTCGACTGGATCCGTCAGACTCATAGATCCAAGGACGCGAAGGCACGTCGCGAAGGACACTTTACAGTGCTATGAATTGAATAATGTAAAGCTTGTAGAGGTCTAGATATGTTAGAGTGTTAAAATGCTACCCACATCTTTACCATGTCGGCTTTGAGTCAGGTGCACGGTCCAGACAAACACTCAGCTGCGTATCTTCAATACGCTTCGCCCAACTCTTCTGCGTCGGGCTCCCCAAAGGCATCTCCTGCATGGTTTCTCAAACATCTCGTTGTTATTCACGTTAATCATATTCACCCGGAAGATCCTCTGTCGGTCATAGATCAACAAAGGTATCAAATCCCCTGTAATTTTCGGCGGGGTTCTCAAGGGTTCCCAGTGGTCTCTGAATCTTGATCAAGAACGGCATATCTCCGTGGATGTTAGGAGGTTGATATCGGGCTCGTCAAACCCTTGGGCAATGGAGCTCCGGTTATCCTTGTACGACGCAATAAGCTTCTGTCCGTTTATTTTATCGAGAGGTGAAATTGATCGTGTGTCATGAACCTCCTTTGAGCGACCGACAGAAGGCCTTGTGTTCTTTCCAATGCGCGGTTTGATATTATATTTCCGTATGAAGATTAGTGGTCTGTTTGTCCCACATGGAAGGTAACGAACTCACCCTTGCCACAATACGAAGTCATTTGGCACTGAGAGCATCGACTCGCCGTTTTCTCCTGGCATACTTCACAGCCGGTATTGCTGGTGAGGTGTCCTATATCCGTTTGGCCATGGGAAGGAGGAGGAAATCTCGAAATCCTTTTCAAACGACCGAACCCGGGGCTTGTACTCGGGAGAAACGCGAGCTGAGCTCATGTACAGAATCTTGCGGAGTAGAGTTTGCTCTTCAAGAGTAGCAGTAATCTGGGGGACTCGTCCGCTACTGACTGCGTGCTGGACAAAGCCTCGAGTCGACATGGCAGGTGTGGCCATTGTAGCGGGTTAAAAAATGACTACAAAAAGTGGAGTCTTATCATCCAATTGAAGACATCCAAAATCTTCCCATTATGACAACTTTTTAGGGACCCAATACAAGGGATTACGAGCGGAAAAAACTCACGCGAAGGCAGATAGCCTCAGAGTGATCCTTGTCTTGCAACACAGAGATGTCGACCCCGTTATTCCAGCTATTTCCAAGGGTCATTAGTGTCTGACGTACGTCTAGAAACACGTTCTCATAGAAAGGAAAGGGGTTGGTTATTCCCATAGAAAGCGAGGCAGTCTTTCCCTTTGTCCTTCTTCTTGGACAAGGCGATAATAACCTCCGCCCAGTTGAAACACGTCCTGCAGTCGGTCGTTCGGTGTTCGGTACACTTGAACGTTTCTAGTTCGTCCTTATTTTTCCTGCCTGTACGAACGGCTCCGAGTCGACGGTTCTGTGGAAGACGCGTCAAGAATAACTATACGCGTAGATTTATTTGAAATATTACATCCATGTCAAAATCATTCCCTAACTTCTTGCATACTTCCTCTCTCAAGTTGCCCCGGTAGTTATTTCCCATACGATAGTCATAGCTACAAGAGTTGCAGAATTCGTAGCCATGATCCAAGCAGAACATGAACTGGTTGAGCCTGAAAGAATCTTCGACCATGTCCATGGTAAATGGTGGTCGTATGGAGCAGAATTCGCCACACAAATCGAGAGAGGGAATCTCAGATTGATCGGTTCCATATTTGGCCAAGATCTTCATGTAGCGTCGTAAGTAGCATGAATGCGTGGTCCACGCCGGTGTTCTGTGCCACACAGGCCTGATGGAATTGCAGATTTCTGCAGCCATTCTAAGCACCCGATAACTGGTGAATATCTGAGTAAGAAACACATTGAGATATTCTCCGAGCATTGAATGCAGCTCAACTTGTTTTTCGCAAGATGAAGTTGCACTTGTTTGTCCGTGCACGTCGCTCCTTTAGCCAGTTGCATATGATCTCGTTGGTCGAGTCCTGGAGTGCCAGGCTTAAAGTCCATTCATAAAAATAACTAGTAACAAAAGATTAAATCCAACATAAGATACATGGCAATGAAAGACAGGCATGAAGAGCTTTCACGGCTCATCACAGCGCCACATATCCGAAGAAAGCAGAAGCCATCACAATTAATGCGCCACTCATCGAGAGAGCCGTCGCGCCGTTATCATTCCCAGAAGAGTCTGAGCCGGACCCTGAGTCGTCAGAGTCCGAGCCAGAATCACTGTCAGTATCAGAACCAGAACCTGATCCTGTTCCGCTTGTCAACTCCCCCTTCGCCAGGGCCTGGAAAGCAGCGAAGTTGTTGGGACCAGATTCAACGGCATTTCTGTAGTTAAGCGGTTTGAGTAAGATAACCAGTTGTGTGAGAAGAATGAGACGAACATGCTGAACACCATTCCGTCGCTCTCACAGTGAGTGCCCTGGCCACAGTATCCCCAGATCGGAGCGGTCTGTGAGAGAGGAAGAGTCAGTTTCGGCAATGCAACAAGATGGAATAAAGATTACCCACATCATTGACAACAATCTGGAAAGCCGGGAACTCGGTCTCTTCCGCGCTGACTGGTGTGCTATTGAACGACCCAATGAGTATTGTCTACAAGGGTCGAAGGACTGGCAACCACTTACAATCCCGATGCGAAACCACCCTCCAACCTCTGACAGGGGTTTGAAAAGCTACTTTGAGTGACGGTGTGGTTCTGGTCGCATTGTTAGGAGCTGTATGCCTTGAACTGTCAAGAGCCTCACCTTGGGGCGGAACTCGAATGTAACGGTGTCCCCAATGGCGACGCCGGTGATGTTGGCGGGGTTGTAAGCATTCTCACCACTATCACCCACAATTATAAGATGGTCCTGAGGTCCCTCTGGAGCGAAGGTAGGAGCAGGTGTCCCATCATAGCTAGTATAGGTAGTGACCCAAACGGAATCTGAGGAGGTCACTGTAGCGGTCGCACTCTCCCAATGAGGCTCTGGCGGAGAGGTGACTGAGGGAACTGGCGGAGACGTCGAGGAAGCAGCATCGGTGCCGTTCTGTTGAATAGCAAGGTGTTTGAAGGCAGAAAATGACCGCTCGCTTCCCTCGGCCGGAGGGTTGATGGCGAACACCATCCCTAAGCAATCATTCCGTCGGTAAGCTATTGTAAAAGAGCAAGATCAAACAAATCACCTTGGCCACAGTGCCCCACTTGTCTGCAGTAAAACCATAGAGGTGACGTTTCTTCGACGGTAAACTCGACGACAGGCCGCGAGTTGTCGGCGACTAACTCAGGAGAAACCGGCTGACTGTAAAACTTCCGGTTAGAGGGATGGCTCTCGAGTATGTGACAACTTACAAGTCTGTATCAAATCCTCCGTTGGCCACACACGGACTTTCGAAATTAGACTGCGTCACGGTATGAGCCTGCAGGTATCAAAGTCAGAAACAGAGTATTGAATTTCTAGTAATGCTTGCAATAACCTTAGGGTTACTTTATGGGATGAGAGGGTCAGATGATGCCATTGATTCTTTCACCAGAAGAACTTACAAAGTGAACCGCACAGTATCGCCAGCTTGGGCAGCGACATATTCCGGACTATAAACAAGTTCTCCTCCTGGCGCGACTTCGACGTCATACGTCACCGCCAACGCGGCAGGAATAGCTGCGAGCGTCAAAGCAAAGATAGATCGCATAGTGGAAGACAAAGGAATATTCGGGAAAAAAGCAAAAAAAAAAAAAAAGTATAGAAGAATAGAAGGGGGAAAATAGAATGAAAGGAGCCTCGCAAAATGGCCTCGCGTTTTAAACGAGACGGACATGTGCATGATCCCGCACGTCTTCATCATTGTGTTACCTCGGGTATCACGGACGAAACCATCTATGGCCATTGTATAGCAGTGCATAGCGTATGCAGCGGGATTCGGGAATGACGAGTTTATTCGACGGGCTCATCGGAAAATTGCCACGCAATGATTGGCCGGATGTCCCACCTTGGGACGCCAGGAGGAAGACAAAAGAGCGCTCGCGGTAGTGTCGGGCACGCATGAGCCGTTTCCAATCCATTTCTATAACTCTGCTGATCTTCTTGATGAAAAGAAACAGCACAGGAGATCGATTGTGAAGGTTTCACAGTAAAGCGCAAGTGAAGCACAGTATACATAGTATCAGCTTGGAATTAGCGTCGTGTGGTTGGTACATCACCGTACTCTGTTGATCTGTTGATGGAATCACAAGCGGTACAAGTTGCAAAGTCACAGTTTGCATAGCCATGGCCCAGGACAGATTTCATGTACATCTAAAAGACACGATGCAGATGCATTTGTATAACATGCGCAGAAAGAGATCTGGTGGACTTCGAAGCTGCCATGTACAATGTACATAGGCCGCAGGCTGTAGGCTTGGGAGGTGCCGTGTGTGGCTGGGTGAGGCTGGGTGTGACTGGGTGAAAGGATGATTTTAGTCACGTGGTGAACACGTCGCGTCGATTCGGTTAAACTTTGGATAAACAAATGTAAAGACCCTCTTCCATCTAGGACCGGCATATTCTGAGACCAGCTAGGGCAAAGTACCTATTTATCTTCCAGAAATTTTACGAACCTTCACCTGAGCGTATTTTGGTCCATTGCTTCGTTTCCCGATCTCAAGGCGCAATACAGACTTATTCAGTAGGTACCCCAATCGACGTCTGTGCCAATTTAAGACTACATACATCTGCCACCACCTCGATAGCCTCATTTTTCCGGGAAAACGTCGTGTTTTCTGTGTCCTTCCTGTATTTTGCGCAAGTTCTCTCAAATGCCGGTCTTTCACACCTGCTAATGTCTCCGTTCCTTGATTGCGCGATCAGCTTCTCAGTGGCTCCTTCTAGCCACCCATTGGTCTGGGGCTCAAGCAAGCCGTCGGCGAACATGTATGTATGCGCATACCGTATCTGTTGTTCCATTCTCCGTCTCTTCTTTGTTTTCTATGCAGCGAACAGGCCCGGCTTTTTGCGCAATTCGGAAAGCTCTTGGTTCGGCCGATGTTATCGATCTTGGGCTGTCGCTAGTACTCACATACGGACAGGGTCTCATCACATATCTTTTGACCGCCAGTGCCACATGATTAATTCATGATGTCGCGGTGGGCGTATCTACTGCCAGCATCATGGATCGATGGGACAGCGACGCTCTTCTTTCCATTCGCCGGAAGTCTTTATTAGATTATCGACCGTTCTCTAGTCAAGGTGGCATGGAGATGCATGTATACCTCAGATGTACTTTCCACAATGTGGCTCCAGAGTCTAGAGTCTGGTGGACACTCGTACACATCCTGAGTAGGAATGTCACATTTCATCCCTTTCATTACTTGTGCTTCGTGCTAGAGCTGTCCCTTTGCTTCTAGTAAGAACATCAGTCAGTCTGTCAGTCTTGTGTATTGAAGAAGTTTTTTTTTATCCGAGTATGTAGGAGAGAACTGTCAAGAGGAAACTATTTTAAAGACCAGCCGCCACGTACAGGATTGTTGCCAGTGCGCGTCTATAAAAAGGACCACATACAGCTCCTAAAAATACCTACGCGACGAGCAGCTCGTATGGACTGTAGCCGTGTATATGGAGGCGCGCGCCTATTCTTGGAATCCTGACAGCACTAAAAATACGGGAAGGAAAAAAAAGGCCACTCCTCGCCGCGGTTATTAACTCCCTAGTATTACAGTTAAATTTGAGTCTGGAAGAACACCTCCGGGGTCCTACTACGTACAGGTGATCCAATCCACCTGCCATCGTTACTTTTGTCGATCCATGGAGCGCATATAGGTGTTTAGGTTCGTTGTGTAGTCCAGAACAATGGATGGAAACGTGAAGATATGAGCGCCGCAGATCAGGGCTTAGGGGAAAGAAAGCCGGTGGTTACGCGTGTGGAAGGCAGAGATATGATCGCGTTGAGATACCGACCACGGATCCCGACAAGTCAGGAAGTGGACCTCCCCGAGGCTGACATCATGATGATGAAGGATCGTCGTCCGCAAGCAGCAGTCACGAATGGACGTTATCTTATCGGAAACGTGTCCATTTCCTGATGGAGGTGACGAGGAACACCTCCGAGTCCTCGAGTCCGAAGAGACCTCGGCCTACATAGAGAGAGTACCAATTCGACAAAGATAAAGAAAACGTAAAGATCTAGAGGCTAGGGATAGACCAATGTAGTGGATGGATACGACCTGATGGACATGATTTTTTTTTTCACGAACGTTCTTTCAACTGATGTTCGGCTGAAGGGAGAAGAGGAAGTTTTCTGCGCGGTCGTACCCACGGCGAAGTCGGAAATGTGCCGTTAGGTCCTCATCCGGCTGTCCAGAATTCAAAGGAATGATTCACCATCATATGCATCATCCGCTAACTGAACGTGTGCGAGAAGAGAAGGGATCTTTCGTTTTCGGGGCTTGTTCTAAGTCCTATCTTCGAGGGAAATCGAATCGATAGGTCTGGGTGGAAAAGGGAATATTTCGAGGTTATTTGAATCTCCGGCGAGATAAGGTGAGTACGCTTAACGTTACTGCGCCGCACACTGGTGGCGAAGGCAAAGATCGGTAGTCCGAGTAGATGGATCAGGGTCCGCAGGAACGAGTGTACGTGTAAGCTGATGGATGATGTTACCTACGCGCCACGGAGAGAGTGAAACACCGTTGCTGCCCGATAGCTTACTGGAAGTATGTTCACAAATGAGACGTCGAGAGTACTGAAAGCCAGTCACCATAAGGAAGTCTTGTGATGTTCAGTCGCAGCAAGTTGCAGTGCGGGCAGCCGACGGCGATGACTGGCCTGTGTCACAGGTGCCAGTAGTCCAGAATGCCAAGATGCCAAGATGAAAAACATATGATTGACGACGGCTGAGGTATAAAACAGGGATGAGACCCGGAAGGATGTCTCACTGTGTGCTTATGGAAAGCGTTCAACGTAAAGGCTTTGATATGTGCTGACGTTCATCTTCGGCGCAGTGTGTAATAAGCAATGGCGTTGAAGATACCGTAAAATTGCCAGCTTTTAATTGTACGTTCTGGAGTAAATTGTATCGAGCGTACGGTGTGCGTGGCGCGAAGGTCCGGTCTGGGCTGTAGTCTGGCACAGATCCTCGGAAAAGAACAACGTGACACATTTTGGACCCGATATATCCAGGAAGGGTGTTCGGAGTCCTATGTCCCAAAAAAGTTCCCCGATCATATAGCCAAGCTTCAAAGGCGCCACCCTCCAACCACGACACATCCCTTCTTCATCGTTCACCACCACCACAATTCTATCCTCCACGACGCCACAGACGACCACAAACACCTCTTGCTCGCTGTCTGCTACATCCCAGCCAGCCCAAGATGTCGGTCTTAGCTCCTCCCCCATCCCTCCTACCATCTTTGACTGCCTCCGCCCCGCCCACGCCTAAAAGGTCGCGGATACGATTCGCACCCTTACCAGATCCTCGGCGAGCTGTACTCCTTACTGAGGACGGTTCTGAATTACCTCTAGCGCCCTGGGCAACTGACGGCGACCTGCACCCTGACTATGTTCACGACCAGGCTCCCCCAAATGGCATTCTAAATCCTCTGACGCCGGTTTCAATACCCGCTGCTGTGTCGATAGCCGCCCTTTCCCCGTCTGGTTCTCCCCGTGTATCTCTCCTCAACGATCTGACTCCCCAATCTACACCCCCAAGGGTCCATAGGTCGCTACCACCCCACTTGGACGGACTTTCTTCCTCCACGTCTTCCAACTCGTCCAACTCTTCATCCAACAGCTCTGTCTCTTCAGAATTCCAGTCTCGCTGTTCCTCTCTGCACACTCTCACCCCGACACAGAGCATTGACCAGCAGCTCTCTTCTCCTGCTGGTTCCATACTCTCCCATGGTACTGAGACGCCCACTCAGCCCCAGCGCCCGGATAACTACGGCAACCACCACCATCAACCCCTGAAAACCAGAATTTTCAACAACATCTCTACCGATCAGTTCTTGACACTCGGCGCGATCAACCTTTTCCGCTCTTCGTCCCGCCATAGTCCTTCTCATGTTGCCAAAGGCCGTGAATCGACCGCCCCTCCATCTTCATGGGGACACCAACTCGAGCGCTACACCTCGTCTTCCTCCTTCAGTTCCACCAAGGGAGAAGGCAAGGGAAGCGGTCTTCCCATGGAACGCACACAGTCGACTCAGTCCTACAAGGGGGGAAACGTACGTTCCAAGGGGCTGTCGAGCCTGAACCCGTTCTCAGGATCCGGAGGAAACAAGCCAAAAAGACCGACCAGCAGTCCGTCTTTGAACGGCAGAGAGAGTGGGATGATCGGCACCTTGCACACCGGGTCAAGGACACCTGCGACGAAGATGTTGAACGGAAGAGTGTACGGCGGAAAGAGACAACGACCTGGTGAGTGTCTTCTTTTCATTTCGATTCCCCGCGTCGTCTATTTTCACATAACCCGTGCGAGGATCGTCGCGCACGAGGGTGCAAATCTGTGCTTCTCTCAGTCTCTCGTCGTGAAAGAGGATGATAAGCCGTTTCATACTTCTCTCGTGCACGGGTTACACGCACTTTATCTTGCTCCTTCCTATTACTGACGCGCACGTTGTTTTCATTTATTAGTCTCGGCAGGTGCACCGGCGAATCCATTTGCTAACGCAAAGGACGAAGCTAATCCCGAATTTATTGAGTGGGGATATGGAGGTATGGGATCCGTAAGGAGTGTGGGAGTTGGCGGTTCCGTCTGGGGCAAAGTACAGAGCTCTCAAGGCTTCGCTGGCACTGAAACCGATGAAAACGACGGCAGCGGAATGGGGTGGGTCAGGAAACGCCGAGAGCAGAGAGAGAAGGAGCAGAGGGAGAGAGAGGAGAAGGAGAAGGCAGAGCAAGACAAGGCTATTGAGGAGCCTACAGCTGTCGACGCGACCAAGACTATCGACGAAGCTGTGATAGCACCTGTGGAGGCCCAAGTCATGCCTGAGAACTCAACCTCCCCAGCTTCTGCTCCTCAGCCACCTACGCCCCAACCTTTCACGAAGAGGCACTCGCACTCCGCTAGTGTAGGCAGTACGGCTACCGTACTGTCTCCGTCGTCTATCCTCTCGCCCTCTCCGCATGCTCTATTATCACCTTCTGCCAGCGATCCGCTACCTACGGGACAAGCATTGAGTCCTTCGCTATCCAGCAGCGGCGCTCCTACTCCTACCATGCGCTCCACGCCGACGCGGACTTCTTCTCTCGGTCCCGGCATTCCTGGCTTGGCTTCAGGTTCTTTGACGTCACCTGGCTCACCTTTAGGCGAGGACGAGCATCATGTCCTGACCGCCGTAAAGATTCCGATGAGGCCCCAGTATCACGCGAAGAGCCCTTCGCAGCACCATGTAGATATTGGAACACCGGTGGAGAAGCCAGCAAGTCAGGAATTTCCATCGTCGGAATTATCCGAATCGTCCGAGTCGTCCGAATCTTCGGAAGAAGATGATGGAGAAGATGATAGAGAAAAGGACAAGGACGAGGAAGACGACGACGACGACGATGAGGAAGACGAAGACGATGAGCAAGGAGAGCAGAGAAGGAAAACAAGTCTCGGCGCTGAAATGGAGAAGATCAGCAGGCATAAGTCATAGACGAGGAACCGACGAATACGAGGTAGGGAACGACGAGCTCAAACCACACCCGAAAAAATGACGACACATCATGCTCTCTCGAGCCCTGTCCCACCATATACAGCATTGCTTTTTCTCAATTCTTTCAAGCGCATCATCTTTTTTATCATGTATCAAAGGCATCCCATTCCCAGTTCACGCATCGTACCATATATTCCCAACAAGCCTTGTCAGCATATTTCTGTATCCTAGCCTCGACGCCTCAAACGTACATAATTGGTTCCCGCTCGTCGTTCCCCACTCCGTCACTCCATACTAGTCTCACCAGTCTCAGTTCCTCGGTGAGTCCTCCTTGGCTCCATTCTATGGTTTTCGAACCTCACCAGTTTCTTCCTTGCAGTCTTGGCCTGCTTGGCCTCTGCTCCGCTCCGCATCCTAGTCGCCCACCTTAGATCCGTCGATGTCCAGCGTAAAATTTTCCGTTTGGGTTTTTGGTTTTTATTATTTATCCTGCTTTGTGTTCATCCTCGTTCCGTTGTTGGCGTCTTCCTCTCGTCGCCCCCGGACCTCTCGCACATTGCTATCTTCCCTTCCATTCATTGTTCTATACTTATACCCTTAGTCTTCTTTCTCCTTTTCGAGCGTGTACGGCGTAGTGTATATATCATTGGTCCAGATTTCGTGTTGTTTTCGGTGTATATAGCTTTCCTCTCTCTCTTTCGGTCCTCTTTGCTTGCCCCAGTTATAGTTTTGTCGTACTACTCTAGCATCACCCAATTCTCACAGACATCCATGCATTACAGTATATCAATTTATTCTTATATGTGCTCTATCTTCCTTTGCTTGGCTTCGGGATGCGGAGTTCAAGTGTCTTACGCCACTGTCAGTGTGACTGGTCGGTCCCTCAAGGTCTCAGACTCAGAGTTTTTGGAGTCAGAGTCAGAGTAAGAGGATTTAGTGTGAGGGCTTGGTCACGAGGAGCGCTATATATTGTGCTACATGGACGCCACGAAGCGTCGGTCAAGGGTTCAAAACAGTCTGCAGCCTTCTCCGTTCATTCATACAGACAAGGTACAAAGATCATAGAACGACAGGCACCGCCGAAACTGTCGCGAACCCTTTCCTACCCCTTCCTCCCCTTTCTGATACAATGAGATGAAATGCATACATAGTGTATTCCTGATATGATTCAAGGAACGAGATGAACGGGAGCTTGATAACAGACGTCGCAACGGATATCGATGTTGCAGTCCTCAGATAAATACATGGGCATGAATGATGCCGAAATATAAATCATTTCCCTTCCTTCGCTGCCGCAGAACGCTTCTCTCGTGTCTTGCCGCTCCGACTACTGCCTGACTTGGTCTGTCGGAAGCACAGGAACTCGAGACCGGTAGACCGCCTCGTTTCCTGCAGCGTCTTCCGGACACTATCAAGGTTATCCTGAAGATTTTCGTCACCTGGCCGTCGGAAATACGATTCGGAAATCTTGTTGTACAGCTGCTCGAGAGTGGCAGATGCAGCTTGGGCATATTTACCCAATGTTTGGTGCAGGAATTCAATCTCAAGAGTAGCCTGACAAGGCCCGCTATGTCAGTTCCATGACGAGAGATGAGAACATGACAGATTGACAGCATACCCTGAGCATTCCTCCCATACCGAACCGGTTCACTTGCTTAAAGCACCTTAGAGCCTCGTCAGCGATTTCCACAACGAGGTAGCTCAGTGTCCTCTCTATTAACATCCCGTCTGTCGCGACACTGCTGACCTGAGCGTGGATTCCGACCAGGTACATCAGTGACTCGAACATGTACGGTCGGATCTCTACGGATCGACGTCTGTTAGTAGAGATAGAAAGGAAGGTTCGTGTGGGGACTTACCGGTCGGCTGGGGCGTCTCATACCAGTCCATGTTAGGGTCCAGAATCCCTTCACGCATGATATCCTTGAGAGCGCTTCCTTTGGGTCTTGCGTACCCTTCAAATAATGACGCGTCTAGATCTTTCACCACCGTCATCAACGTCTATAAACGCAACTGTCAAGTCGCATCGCGGAGCCGAAACGGTTCGACGTACCTGCTTCTCGTCCACAATATTGATACCGAACGCAGACTCCAACTGTGTCATCATGCTGGGTATGATACTGGAGGCGAGGTATCCAAAGTTCGATAGCACCAGCAAAAGGCGAATATCCTGCACCATCAGCCATGAACATAATTACTGAAATGAGTGACGGAACACGCACGCCATCCGTAAGATCGAGCAGCTCTAGCGGGTTCGAGGCCGTCCCGCTTCCGCTAGTGTTGACAACAACCAACGACCTTTCTTTCTCCTTCCCTTTCTTGCTAATGATCGGACTCTCATCCGACGCCAGATGAACCAAGCCATCTAGGAATGCGTACATTGCATCCAAGAACGCCCTCGTGATCTTGGTGATGAAGGCGTTGTGTATGGGATGCTGTTTCACGGGTTTCGACAAAGAGCTGGAGGAAGTAATGTCTACTCCTCCAGCAAGTTTGAACGCAGCCGTCGTCACCTGCCGCTGAAACTCCTCCATCTGAACAAGATAATGGGTCGTCGAGGGATGTGTGGGATTGGAAATCCAAGCTTCCAAATGGTAGAACAGATGTGCATCTATAACACTAAGAGTTAGTCTCTGAATGATTCCAACGGAGAGCAATCGACCCACCCCTGGACCACGAAGTGACAAGGATATCGACGAACCGCCACCTCACGCTCTCCAACAGACTCTTCAATCCCTGTTTCACTTCGGCAGAGATGTCCAAGGCCTTCAGCTCGTTGATTCCTTCCTGTATCTCTCCCATGAGCCTCATGAGATAATGAGCTGTGGAAAGTGAATGTGAATTCAGTGGGAGGGTATGGTTGTCAGCTTGAGGAGACATGGGAGCGGAAGTCATGACGGCCATATCCGAAAGCGTGAAAAACTCAGACAGTAAAGCGATATACAATTTTACAATGTCAAGAGCCATAGTACGACATTGCGTAGGGCTCCGTCGAGGTTTCGTAGGTGATGTTGAATTGGGCTATTTCATGAATTATGGGACGTTCGAAACGGATGAGTAGAGAAGTGCTTACCTTCTTAAACTTCC
>RZIO01000003.1:3456787-3483076 GCA_004338095.1 Gloeostereum incarnatum
AGATCGGCGAGCATCGATCCGACTACATCTGCGAGCCATTTGTCCACCTCAAGACGTGGCCATACACCCTCAACTGAGCAGTCCTCCTCTCTGCTGAGGACTGGTAGCGACGCTCGCAGAACGAGAACAGGAGAGTTATATCTTGATCCTGACAATCCCATTTCCATACTCGACCCATGGCCGGTCCTCGTAGAATGGTTTCAAGGCCCGATCTCACACAATAGTGAGCAGAAGCAGAGCGAATCGGTTTTCACTCCAGCCAGTGCCATGTCCCTAATGGCTCTGCATCAACTTCCAATTCCTGCACAACGGATCCCTCTCGAAGTGATCTATTCGATATTTGCTGCCCGTGACCGTGACGAGCTCGTCAACATATTCATTCCCATCTGCTTTCAAAGTCTCAGGGAGAGTATCCGTCACCATATGTATGGCAGGGCGTTCTTCTCCCAGACTGAGCTCGACCGTGGTATTAGGTTCCTTCTCAGATTCCTACCCTCTCCCGATGGCGATGGTATGCCCCGCTTGGACCTGAAAGATCGCCTCTCCTGTAAACTACGCGAGCTCGAGAGTGGGCTTGTTCCTTTAGAGAGGCCGAGATATGTCCGACGCCTTCTGTTCGGGAGAAAGTGCGACGTCGATGATGTTGTCTTCATGGTTTCTCTCTGCAAGGAGATTCGAGAAGTGGCAGTGACGAGCACGGCGTTCTGTAGGCTTCTCGACCCGCATAGTCCAGTCACGCCCATGCTCCCAGAAAACATGGAGATCACGATCCTCCAGGACCATGAGAATCCCAATAAGCAAGTGAGTTGCCTGCACGCCATGTGTGATGCCATTAATGTCTTGTATACGGAGACTCCGGCTGTCATGGAAGCAGCCGCTGTCGCCGCTGCTGCTGCAAAGGCCAAAGCAATAACGGAAGGGAGGATCCATGTAGATGTTCCTGTTCCTCAGGGTACCCCACTGCAACGAGTGAAGAAGCTGGCGTTTCTTACAACACCTCTGCTTTCACCACTGCCACTCGACCTGTTCGACCACCTCTCCCATCTCGCTGTCCCGATCAACTCTTTTGTCACTCCAGATAACGTGTTCGGGCTCTGCCCGACGCTTGCCGCCGCGGTTTTTCTGTTCCCATGGGAGACGCAGTCCTCGTTCCAAGAGTGTCAAGATGAGGTACTGCGACAGCATGTGTTTCGAGATCGCAGGGTATTTGCTTTCGTGTATCTGTTCGACCGAAATCGTGTATCTAGAAGCCGGCATCCTAGAGAGTACGAGAGGTGGAAAGACGGAGTCAGAGAAGCATTTGATTTTTGGGAACGTGCACACGCGTATACGGTGGACTGCGCCAAGTGCGTACTGTTATCCTTTTTTTTTCTGTGTTCGTACAGCTGGCTGACAGAAGATGGTCCTAGGATGATGCTGAAATCGCTCAAATTCAACGAAATGAACAAAGAGCTGGTCCCAAAATATCTCTCTTGCTTTGATGGCAATCTCGTGAAGGAGCCGCTGAGCAGGCCTCGTTCGTATGAGACTTGGATGCCAATGTCACTCATTCGACGGGTCTATGTCGATCCCTGTGTCGACGACATGTCGGGTATAGTGCTCCTGATCAAGTTCCTTCCCGATGTGGAGAAGCTTGCGTTGAGCTCTAAGATGTTCGACCAGGTCTTCCGCCCCTTACCTGACGTCTCCGGCATCCCTGGAGCATTGGATCATGGCCAGTGTAGCATCGATTTGACGCTCCTTGATCAGCCTTCCGCGAATTGGCCGCTATTTGGACCGACGTCTCTCACGAGACGAATCACTCGTCTCTCCTTGAAGAAAGGTGTCCATCAACAAATCACGTATCCTACCTTCCCGGGCATTACGCGCGTAACTTTACCGCTCGCAGATTTCAACTTGGATTTTATCCGAGGCTCGAGAACTTGGTTACACCTACAAAACATTCAAGTTGTGATACCTCCCCACATGTTCAGGAACTCTACCAGCCCAGACACCTTTGTTTCATGGGCGAACCGACTTCGCGTCGGTGTTTCCGGTCCCTTGCGCGCTCGTGTATCGTTTCATGCAGAATATTAGCAGGCTTGAGCGATTTTCGAACTTAGTCGCTCGTTAACCTGTCAAAGAGGGGCATATGACCGATCACGTATGACCTGTAAGGTTACATGTCCCTGTGTTACAGGTTGAGAAATGGATTACTGGATTTTCGATAATAGAGATAGTCACATCATATAAAGTAATATAGCAATACTAGTTACCGTTAATATTCTCGAGCCTCGCTTGACACTTCTACCTCTTCCGTGAATTGGATAGCTTTCCTCCAGTTGTCTACCCTTCTATCCAAGTCATCCACCCACTTGCTTGGTTGGCAGTCATTGTCGAAGGAGTGCGGGAGAGCATACACTTTCCCTAGTTCCTCGTGATCATGAGCGATGACTTGATGAAGAGGAGGAGTCCTAGTCAATATGACTACCTGCTGGAGTGTTTGTGTCGAAAGAGATGAGCGGAGGAACTCATGAATGTGGTGTGTCGCTGGATGTGAATACGTGAGAGACACGGCAAGATGCGTTAGATACGGGAAGACAGCCACGTCTATTTCGGCGCCATTGAATGGCAAATCCACAACATTGTGGATGGTGAGGTGGGTGACACGAGTCAGGATGGGTGATTGTAGAGAAATCGCGCTGCGTCGCTGACGAAAAGCCTATGATCTCTCTCCGGGTCTCCTCCTCCCGGATGGATCGTCAGCTTGAGACTTCTGTGGTTGCAAACCCATGCCGCGTCGATTTCGCTCTCTACAAGGGAGAGAAAGCAATCCCCCGTCACAGCCATGTTACTGATATTCGGAGACCTCTCCAATATATCAGGCATGAAAGTCTTCGGGTCTCTCTTGGATTGGTACATGACGAACGCGCTGATCCATAGGTTCCGGATGTAGTAAACGGGATGGATCCAGTTGGGCGAAGGGCGACTGACAGGATAATCCATGAAGTTGTCGAGGGCATCGACGTCTTCTATGACGATTGTCGGCATGCAGTGGGGAAGTGCAAGCATACGAGCCCAGGAAGATACGAGACAAAGTGTACGGCAAGACTGTGGAGAGTCTGAGGCTGCTTTCTCGAAGACGATGTGGACGAGCTCGTTTGGAAGATGGGAAAAGAGAGGCGTACTTTCTCTGGTCAGAACCAGTCTGCCGAGTGTGAAAGGGAGACGTAAGAGTCGAGGGAACATGGATGATGCCATTTTCGTGGTGGTGATAGTGGTAGATGTTGGAGGCGTCGAACAAGATTCGGTATAGAGTCCATTGGATTCAAACGTTAGATATATGTACGGTCCTTTGTCTAGTTTGGGAACAAGGTTACCAAGTGCCGATGGAAGGTTCTCGCGCGCGACGTGACGGATTGAAAGAACAAAGTGATTGCTATATTTGGATCCCGCCCGCGGCCCGACGCACGCCCATCATGCCGCATCTCACGTGGTGGGCTCGCATCCGACTGACTTGCGATATGCTTCAATAACAACAAATGCCCAAGAAAGTACAAATTGCATCAATTTTCAGTTGGCCAGGTAGTGGGAAAAGCTCAGCGCCACACACCGCCACAGATAAAGCTCCGCCTTGATTCAGATGCGCCTGCCATGTGCCGACGGGATAGTATGCGACACCGGGACAATTGATGGCTGCTGTTGGCGAAATAGGTTTGGAGTCAATTCTTTTTGTTCCCCCAAATACTACACGAAATCGTAGGACGTGCCTCTCCTTCTCATATCCCAGCATACAATCCAAGCATAGTAGGTAGGCCAAATCACTTTATCTGATGCGTCTTGAGTCAATTCAGAAGGGGGGGTAGATGATGCCACACAAGAGTAGTACCAGAGGAACCATTCAAAGGGCTCCTTCATCGAGGTCGAGTCGTCACTCTCCATACCCCTCAGAACATCATCTTGTTGTCCAGAGAAGAGATTCCTAGTGAGCAGCCATCTCCACGCATGAGAGGTAGTGCTGGTGCCAAGCTTCCGCTGCCCACACCATATCCTACACTACAAACTCCTCTCACAGCGATTTAGAAAGCATTCTGAAAGCATCAAAGTGTTGCAAGGCCAGTTTACGGAAGTTGGGAGCCTCCATTCCTTCACTCAGCCTGCGAGAAGCTGGAGCGACGACGCATTTTTTGACGTGGGTGATGTCGGGAGGCGGTGACGATGGCGTTACTTAACGCAGCGGTGACGGGGACCTTGTAGAAAGGGCGGGTACCTGTCATCGCGATGCAGGGAATCGTCATGTCATCGAGCTCATCAAAACCAACACAGACTCGAGCACGGTTGTTGTATTGGAAGGCGGCAATGGCTCCGGCAATGACCTAGGCCTCAGGGTCCCGACCGCTTACAGTCGTCTTGTCTACTTGGACGACAAGAGGAATAGTCGTGCTGCCGTGCACCAGGCAAACGTCAGTCTGCGTCCCTCGCGACGATTCACCACAGATGGTGAAGGGGACGGAGTATCGTGAGTGCAGTAGAGTTCCACGTTCCTCGTACCGAGTGACATGTAGAATTTCTTTGAAAAAATCGTGGATGTGGCGGAATCCTGCCCTGAGTTGGCTCTGGTCGTAAGGTCCAAATACTGAAGTAAACGATAGGTATGATCTGACAACTGGTCGGATTCAGGAGTATCAGAGATGAAGTGTGGGCCAAGTTGATGAAGGGGAGAGTTTGGTTCCAAAACAAAGAAATCGGCGGATGACTGGCGAAGAACAGTGATGTAGTACGCCTGCAACTCGTTGGAGGTCCAATCGCTGCCTGATGATAACACTTGAGGGCAGGTCTGTCACAGCAGTATACTTCCTTTTTGGGACGATTTTTGATGCACGCCACAGTCCACTTTCTTTCAGTTTTTTGCAAACTCCGAATGATTCACTTTCTATTAGAACTGCTTCCTCCATAACATGCAGAGTACGATTATCGTGGTTGAGAAGGGCTTGGATATACCACCAAACAGAGGTCGTTCTTGTTTCCGACGATGTTATCTGCCAGCGCAAGAAATTAAATCACTTCGACATGACCATCCGAGATACGTGAACCTTCGGAAAGGGAGTTGAGTATGGAGTAGGATAGTTATCGAACTTACGAAATTCCCAGCGAAAAAAAAACATTTCTCGATGTTGCCGATGTTTTGAAGACCAGGCCTGTTAACGAAATGCAACTAAATGCAACTACTACGACCTAGACGTGCCAGTGATTACTACCAAAATCTCAATGTGTGCATCCACGAGATTCTCCCAGACAATCAAGAGGAAAATGTATTGTGTATGTCACTGCCACAACCACGACCCGGGAAGACTGTAGAGGAAGAAGTCGATATCGTAGCTGAGCTGCAATGCAAGCGTGCGATCTACATAGAAAAGACCAAACCCACGAACCACTTGGAGGACGGGAATACATCTACATTCGGCGAGCACCAGCAGCATCCTGATTACGCTATTCCCTCTGGCCGCTTCGCTTCTGGGGACAACCAAACCCCTCTCGTTCTGTTGAGAAAACTATTCGGCCAGTTCGCCCACGATTCCTACACTCGGGGGCCTACTCCTGCCACGAGCTTCATCGGCACTTTGCGGATGAACTCTAACGCGTTCAATGGTTTCGGAGAGTACTGAAGGAGTGTGGATTCGAGAAGGCTGGTGTATCCATCGTCGAGGGGCATTCGTATGGCCGACCTGGACATCCAGCTGGACAACTTATGTCTTTGCTTGGGCAGATCCGAGGTCACAAACAAGATTGCCAGCGGGGAGCCTTTCTTTCAAGCGCAGCTCTATTATTTAAAATCAATGGAATCCGAGATCCATAATCATCCGGACTCTCATCGTTATCTCCCTGCGGCTCCGCTTAAGGCGGCGCTGTCTTCTTCGGCCTATCTTCGACATCTTCAGCCATTTTCTCAACCTGGCTTATGTGTCGCCTCGGTGAATTCAGAAACGCGTATCTGTGATACCACTCTCTTCGCCGATACTGTGGCGCTACCCTTGATATCCTCCAAGTCTATACACTCGTCCGGCCATGATCTCCCGCACAACCCACTATTATTGTTTCCCTATGTGACAGCTTGCAAAGCACTCCACGGTAATTCCATGGAACGTATCTCAATTGACTATATACAGCTCCTGAGTATCATACAGCAAGCTCGTTTTCCTAGCCCGAGAAACGATCGATGATCTGCCAGCATCCTCGTCCAATTTGTTACCCGCTTTTCCCCCGAAGCGCACATTCATACCGCGGAACTCGGAATGGTGCTCTCTTCGCTGGGCGGCTCCGAGGAGGTTCCTGGAGGTTATTCTTTTGTCCGCATAGATTCCATCCCTTCTCTCCATCGAGATGATGCTTCCTCCCTTTCGAGGGACCCAGCTACCAAAGGCCTTCTAGACTACTAGTGAAACTGGGACGATTCCACGAGAAGGTTTTGTACACGGAACGGAGATGTTCGGGACTTAATATCGTTACTGTGAGCAACAGTCAGCATCCTCCTACATAGCCGACTGACATTGGGTTGGTAAAGGCAGGGAGGTGGAGTGTCCCCACGAAATTCACAATAGGGATTTTTACTGGTGGTCAAATGTGGTGGATGGGATACCGATCTTGGCTGTAGACGACCTTGTTATGTTTCGCGCGTATGTTTTGGGCGAGTCTCTGGCTGTTTACACGGCGTAGAGATGACGGTCTGACATTTTCAATAATCGACTTTCAGGAGATGTCGCGCCCTGCCCCTTGGTCTACCGCAGTCCTGCAAATCTCTGTCAATTCCTCCCAGAGCCACGAGAGCGGCGCTGGTTGCGAAAGCAGTGAGGCCGATAATATATTGCTTAGACGGGCGGCGTCAGTACCTTCAGAGGAGATGCAAGGCAGGTGGCTGGAGCAGCTACGCTTTCGTTTCCATACATTGTAAGGTCAGATCATCACATGCATTCTATGCGTACAGTTCAGACAGCCAAGGATCTTGCTCTAAGTGTACAGCATAAATAGTTGTACAAAGTTACTGGACGGCTTTTCTGCAACACATCAGTCAGAAAAAAGCGAGCCACACAAAATCCTCACCAACCTTGCTTCAAGCTCTTTGGAGCATCCGGGAATATCTGCGGCATAAAATTCTTTACCGTCCTCCCCGTAAAGAGTCCTGACAACAACAAGGCGCACAGCGCTCGCGCCACCTCAGGGTCAACAGGCTCCAACGGCTTCCCATCTAGGCCGACTCCCAGCAGCCCACCGAGCACCTGATGCACTTCCGCCCAGAATGGCTGAGCGTGCGTCAACAGGGCAAACAGTCCAGTGAAAAGAGGAGCAGCCCAAAGGTCAGTGGTCATCCATCCGTAAGCCTGGAGCTCGGGAGGCGTCTGCAACCTGAGCGGAGTGGGATGGAAGAGCGAGAGCAAGTTTGAGAAGAAGAATCCCCCGTTGGCGACGATCTGTAAGAGTAAGGTTAAATGTGCATCAGGATATTAGTTACTGATTTCAAGACCGGAGACACCCCAGCGTCCTGGAGCTATGGCATACGAAGGCCCATTTCACTCGTAGTGGAAGCGCGTCGGCGACGATTCTTTCCGGGCGTCTCTGGTATTGAAAACAGTGGGAGGGGGGAAAGACTTACGAAGGAGGTGACGAGGAGACACCAAGGAGAGACGGCAGCGGTGGCATGTGTCCCGGTACACGTAGTAACCGAGGGCGGGATGAGCGTACAGAGAAGGTACGACCTGCTGAATCCATCGAGAATCGACAGAGGCAATTCCAAATGCAACGAGGGACTGGGAACTGCGGGTATCTTATCAACGAGTGCCTGCACCAGAGTGTATATAAACGGGACAGCTCCAGAAACGAAGAACGAAGGGGCCTGGCCTAGAAATGGGGCTGTACGGGAACTGTCAGCTAGCTTGAGAACGGGAAACCATTGCTATTCTCACCAGTTATCGCCTGTTTGGTTCAAGGTCAGCCTCAAGAGCGTGAGCAGATGGAACATATGGGCGCACCTCGCCACCGTAGACGACAACTAACGTCGTAGCCGCATTCCTAACAAAACTTCTTTCCTCTATCTCATCTTCTCTGCCTTTCTCTTTGACATGTGCATTGTGCAACATCTCTCTAACTTGTCGCATGACCAGGCAAAGCCTCACAGTCGCCAGCAGATCCAGAGTGCTCGTTCCGAGGCCGAAATACGTGAAAGGCGCAATCGGCTGAAGGAGGGATCGAAAGAGAACCACTAAAGGAGTCATAAGAGACATTCTGGCACAGAGTTTGAGTACAAATAGAGGTCTTCAAAATGTTATGTAGGAACAAAAACTTTGGCGAGTTGAATAAGTCGATCGATCGATCGTGATACCCCGGAGTCCGAGACCCGCTGTCATGGCGCCGCCCCGAAAGTCACAAGCTGAGTTGAAGCTGAGGCGGTGAGGCGCAATGCTTATTCCTACTCAGCTTGAAATGTAGTGCGCTACATGGACGAGCTCGTACTACAGTGCAACTATCTATTATTGTAGCAAGGACCGATCAAACACCGACACACTTCACTACTTTTTGCCTTCTCTTGGCCGAAGCCCTAGTATGTATACAGACGATCTACGTTATCTTTCACGGATCTGCATCTCCCTACCGAGGTTTGTATAGGCGAACCCTCAGCGCGGTGCCTGTAGTGAACCCTGGCGGGGTGAGAGTATCCTGCGGTGACTAAACTTCGGCCGCAAGCAAGCCTACTGCACGGACGGACGAGGGAAAAATGGCCAGGACATCACTGTGGCAAGATTGAAGGCATTCCTGATACACAAATGTCACATCTCGACATCCAGCGCTACCCAAGGAGACGATTGCAAAATGCCCTGCTCTATGCCTGCCAACTCGAGAGCGAGGTAAACCGTAGAAACAGACATGTAAAGAGCTCTCGCAGCCAGCTCGAGGATCCCAAGCTGTAAAGCATGGAGCGGGGGTCCGCCGACTAGCCACGTGTGTGTGGAACACAACGTTTCGATTGAACTTCGTCCTCACGATGCGTAGCACTTGTTCGTTGATGGGGAAGAAGGAACGGCAGGTTCGACTTGTGACGCCCGGATCCGGTTTAGTCCTCGTCAGATGAATGACAGAGTTAGTGCACCCAAGTTCACAGCTGTACTTTCGTGCCATACAAATCTTGCAGGATCAAACGGGGTAAGCCAAGTTCATGTTCAGCCGATCTAGTCGACGCCGATTTTCCTCTTGCTCGAGCTAGTTAGTATCAACAGGAGACGACGGCATAGTTCCCCTGAACTCGTAGTTCATGGTCTGTCACCAGTCCTTTGCGCAAAACCTACATCAATGTCTCCGGAGCGCTGATGTAGTTCTCGGAAGTCTTCAGCAGAGGCAATTGCCGCCATTGTGTACAGCTAGCTGAAGGGCCTGTGATAGACAGAGTCAGCAAGGCATTCACACCACGAAATTGACTGTAGGCCATTTTGCAGACATACAGTACCGTTGGTGGATAATGAAGGAAGTTTGGCCAGGCCTTGGAACTAAAACTGCTGAAGCAAAATATACACCGGACGGGAGTCGAACCCGTGCCGCTTGCTGAAAGACCTGTGGTATGTTACCCCATGGAAGGCAAGCATGATACCGTTTCACCACCGGTGTCATGAAAGGTCAACAGCTTTTTCGCACCACGATATCACATTTGTCTCCATCCCCCCCACTAACACTGAACGCGGAAGGAGGGATCGAAGTACTTTGCTATGGTTTACAGAAAGGATAAATACATTTAGGATCAGAACAGCGACAACTCGGGAGCCTAAGTATGCACGAAACAAGCCGAGTGAGTGCTTGTCGGAGAGAAATTAGAAGCAACACGTACCGCGCCTCTGGACTCAAACGCCAGCCAATCTCCCGTCCCAGTCGGTAACAACCCCATCGACCTGCACTTCCACAAACCCACCCCTAGCGTCAACAGGTTGCATAGCACATAAACGAACTTCTGGAGAGGCATTATGTTCACCGCCTTCGAATCCGTCGGCGTCGGTGTGAATGGAGTAAACGCTGGAAACGTCGACTTTTAGCATGGCACAGATAGAAGAAATTGCACGCACCGGTATTGATAGAAGCAATATTCTTAAACGGCGACGAGAGCAGCATGAATACAATACCCATACTGAATATCTGAACGCCTCCGCCGGACATGTAGAGCATGAAAGCTTGCATGGGGAGGGACTTTGCGGGTGACACGGCCAGATCCCATGCCCGCCGTTCTTTCAGCTTGTTGTACACTTCAGGAGAGGGCGCAGAGGCGACTGCTTTTGAGGAGGCCTTGGTCTATTTGCATTGAGATTAGCGCTAAGAAAGACACGCGAGACTGCGTAAGCCGCACCGAAGTCAACGTCTTAGAGAATCCGGGAGGCGGGGCCAAATGTTTCCATCTGCAACGCGAGAATAATAAGTCTCGCGAAATCAAGCTGCTGTAACCTTCAATGCATACTTAGAAGAAGACTCTAGAGACGAGTATTCCAGCCCTTTCGATTGCATTTGGTCGACGATTAAGACAGTGCAGAAGAAATAGATGTCGGTGATTTGATAAATAGCCGCGTCAGTTACAATGTGGCGCCGACGCCTCACGCAAGCTCGTTTTCAACATCACTAGTAGTTGACATACATTTCACTCAGGGACTATATCAGTATACAACGTTACAATTAGAACGAGTTATCCGACGGAGGTAAGGAAGTACCCTCGAACGTGCACTACCAACTTTACGGTTAGTAAGTATCTCATCTTACCAAAGTTTAAAGCAGCGGAGGTAGGTAGCAGCCGGTAAGATAGATGTCTCTCACACCCACTGGTTACACGACAGCAGTAATACATACATGCAAATGATAGAAGAAGAAAACTATCAATACTGAGCCTGAGGTGGAGGAGCCATGTTTGGAGGATATCCAAATCCAGGCGGGGGTGGTGGAGGGGGGAAGCCGCCATACATCTGCATATTCGGCTGCGGCATGCCCATCATAGGGGGACCCGGAGGCATACCCATCTGTGGAGGAGGCATAATAGTCTGTTGTTGGGTAAACCCAGGAGGGGGAGGTGGTTGGGCGAGGGCACCAGCGAACTGCCCCTGGTACGGACCCTGAAAGGGCATCGGGGGACGCGCACCAAAAGCCATGGGTGCTGGCGGTGGCCGAGCGGCCACGGGCAAGGCATTGTTTTTGCGGGCTTGAGCAGCAAGAAGTCGTTCGGCCGGTGTCCCATGACGTTCCCCCTTGCCGTCTTTTTTGAAGGCGTACTGGACAGTAATTGCTTTATTCATTAGGAATTGACCGTTCATGGATTCCACTGCTGCGTCGGACGATTCGAAGTCTGTGTATGACACGAATCCGTATCCTTTCGATGCTCCGGTACCGGGATCGCGCGCAATCTGCGAAGGTAGAAAAGACAGAGCGATAACAAGGTCAGGAATAGAAACTGTCAAAAAAACCATCATCAAACGCACCTTCGCCGTGGTGGCCATAATACCGAACGCGCTGAATGTGTCGTAAAGAAGTCGCTCATCCACGTTCTCATCCAGATTTCCTATAAACAGGTTGGCTCCGACATCAAGTTGTTTCTTATCAGAAGACGCCTGTGGAGAAAAGACACGCAATGTCAGTGATGTTAAGGACTGAGAAATACACCGAATCAAGGTACTCGGGTGGAAGGGAGTTTGGGCGTAGTTCAGGAAGCGGAAAGGACGAAATCTGCAACAGACCTTGTTAACCCGGATGGGCTTTCCCCATAGTTTAATTTGATTCATAATCTTACAAGCATATTCCGCGTCTTCCTCGGTCAAAAATTCGCAGAATCCATATCCCTGGTGAGCCATCGAGATCCGGTCTTTCGGAAGATGGACATTGACTGACATGGAATTCAAGAGTAAGTTTCCATCAAGAGAACCTTGTAGAGGGATACTCGCCTACAGGACCTGCTTGTAACATCAATTCCCAAACTAACGCGTCTGTACACCGTTCATCGAGGTTTCCCTAGTAATCCAAGGTATTCATAAGTCTATCAGTTTGTTCAAATTGTAGGAGAAAAGTAGAACTTACCAAATAAACTGTCGCCTCTTGATTTCTGTCATCCTGAGGGCGCGACATGGAAGTAAAGAGGGGAAATGTGTTGTTGTCCCTTGTTTATGACTTCATCACTTTTCACGCTTTTCACGTAAAACTCGTTCACAGAGATTGTGGCGTCGTGTAGTTAACGTGTACTTACAACTGTGCGCTTATACTTTGGAGGACATATCAGACCGAATGCTTGGATCTGGACAACCATCCTGCTCGATTCCCGGGCACGGACCTTGCAACGACCCTTCCAGTTGTCTGTTCCTGGCCGAACATTTTCCAGGTTATTATAAGCGAGTCTTCTATATCTTCTATATGACGCCTCCCGAGAAATTTCCTGCTAAAGTGAACCGTGTCTTCTGCCATTCTATCTCAAGCTTCATCTTATCACACAAAATTTTCCCACTCACTCATTAATTCCGACTTCTATTCGTTGTGGTATCGGTGCGGCCCAACATGTGGCTCTCCTACATGCCTCCGAGTGGTGCAATGTATAAAAGGGTAGAAGAGGGGATTAAATCCTTCCGTTCCAACGGTACCTGCGAACCTCCCAACTGCTAGGTCGATAACTGAAGCTGATAATGCTGCTCAAAATCTCCTTCCTCTCCATCATCCTGCTCTTCGTGTTCCTCGTGGATGCGGCCCCGACCACTGCGGTCAGGAAGACTCTCAAACAAGCCAGGATCATTCGCCGTCAGCCCACCCTGGGTGCAGGTATAGGTGGCGTGCAGTATGAGCCCCCAAGTTTCATCGCGTACGTCTAGACGTCTGGTCTCTCTTACCTCCCCTCACATGGCGACCACAGGCCCGCTAAACGTGCTGAAGCTGAGCGCCCGAAGCCGTCCAAGTGGCACTATTAGTGATTATCATGGCGTGCTTTCTCCTCATTTTCTGCCTACTGATCCCTACTTACAGGCGCGACTACCGGCGTCGCCCAGCGATGGCAGATGAAGATAGTTGACCCTCTTTAATTCGTCGCTTTGTTAATTAGCCCCACTACCTGGCAAGCTTGTGGCACTAAACCTACAGGGCCGCGGACTCCTTCACCCGATATGTACTCAGGCTAATGTGTATGTACGCGACATATGGAAGAAAATAGAAAGCTCAAAAATAAGGTGCTCCTCTGCATAACAACGCAAATCTTCACCGAACTGGTGGATTTAATTTCGTTCCCATCGCTAGTGGCAGCAAAACGTAACAGGGCGTATCCGTGCGCCACAATGGTATTTGGCCAATGATCCGCCCTTGATCCGCTCTTTCCCCAGCGCAACTCTGTTGCGCCGAGGGACCACGGGCGGGCGCCACCAACACGCCTAAACTACCCTGGTGAAACACATTAATTCTCAACCAAGTACCCATATTTCCTCATGTAAGATAACAAAACAGAGAAAGGAGAGACAAGAAAGAGATATAAAAAGAAGGAACCATCACAGAACATAAAAAGGGCTGTTGCGATACTTACTCGGGAAAAAGGCAGGTAACTTAATAGTAGTGGGCATGGTAGAGAAGTTGGGAAATAGGCAGGCAAAAAAGAGTCGATTTAAAAAAGATGGGGGGAAACAGAGTGAGAAGCGACGGCGCGGATATAAGAGCAAGGAAGAGACGGGGGAATCAGGATGCGTGGGTAATCGTAAAGTGGGGGAGACATAAGAACGGTATGCAGACCATGATCCCTCCGGCATCAGAGAACGACACATTTCCTTTTGGGATTCTTTATGAGGGGTGGCTCCAGCGCGGCGACGATGGCCTGTTTAGTGAATACGGTGCGGACGTACATGATGATGGGGAAGAGGAGAATGGCGCAAGAAGAGAAACATGAGGTGGTCAGCATTAAAAACACATGTATCATGGGTGAAATTGACACTCGCCTCATCAAACACGTTCTTTAATCCCTTCTGCGTCAATGCGGAGCATTCAACGTACTTGACGGCACCCAGCTCCCTTGCAAGCCTCTCTCCCTGATCGCTTGTCACTGGCCGTTGCTTCTGCCGCGCGAGTTTCTCTATCACCTGCGCGTCGTCCCTCAAATCGACTTGTGTTCCGACGATAAGGCAGGGAACGCCAGGACAGTGGTGGTGCACTTCTGGGAACCATTTTTCCTTGACGTTCTCAAAGGAGGCAGGTGAGGTCACGCTGAAGCAAACGAGGAATACGTCCGTCTGAGGGTATGATAGTGGACGAAGACGATCGTAATCCTCCTGACCTGGTGGTGACGACAGCGTTATTATAGGGCAGTCAAGTGAAGATAGGAGAAACGAACCAGCTGTATCGAAGAGTCCTAATGTATAGGGGTCCTCGCCAATCATCACGGTAACCGCATAGTTGTCGAAGACCTATGCAAGAGTACCCGTAAGATTGAGAGTGGAGCGAGTGGTAGCTGCACTCACGGTAGGAACATATTCACTGGGGAATTTGTTGGTTGTATATGAGATCAACAGACAAGTCTAGACGTGACAAGATCAGAACAAGACAGAATATCGGCGATGGTCGCGGGACTGACCTTTCCAACGGCACCATCTCCAACTACAACACATTTAATTGTCTGCATATTGTCCCCACACGGAGTCTAAGATTGAATGGGATAATTGGGGTAACTAGAAAGGTGACAGTATAAGTACAGAGATGGAATGGCGTTGTTGTGGGAAGGAACGATGCTGCTGCCGCCGGAGAAGGGTATATATGTCAACCGACAACCTCGTGGCAGTGTTCGTCTGAGGCTGCCAGAAGGCAATCAAAGAAGCAAGACGAGAGGCACTTACATCGAAGACCGCAGAAAAGAACAGAAAATGAAAATAAAATGCTCCGGAAACTCGTGAACGCGAAGAAGAGGATTGAGATGACTTGGGAGCCGTTTCTTCGTGCCCAATCAGATGGCGGTTCTAGAGCGTGCGGGTAAAAGCAGCTGCTGATAGGGATACCCAAGCATGAGTTCAACATGTACAGCTACACACCACACATGGAAACAAACCACAAAATCACGAACCGGGCTGGTCGTTGTGCAGTACGGCGAGCAAAGGGAACAAATCAGACGAGGGGACTGTCTCGGACGGTCTTGAGAGGGTGGTTGACGACGTGATCTCAAGCAAAAGGAGCTGGAGGTGTTTTCGATGACCCAATCAAACACGGACAAATATATCCACGTTTCATTCAACCATTTTCCTTCCACGCCACACCGAAAACTTCAACGACGGCAAGCTGAATTGCCACAGAACAAGATGGTAAGTAACATAAAAAGGATGCAAGTCATCCCAGCACATTATAGTAAGGCCCCGCCACGCCTTCCTCTTCCTTCCCGACGATTGTCGGGCCGGCGCGTGGCGCAGCACCGTGATCTTTCACCGATGGTGTTCCAAATTCCGTTTCACAGCCAACCGGCCGCGGAAGACATTTCCTGTCATTGTGCTGGCTGACGCCACCAATACAATCGCCCTTGTCTTGTGCCGGTGAGAATGAATCCATCTTTCGGTGTGAGCCCGTCAAAACCCTAACGTTCGCAATTAGTCCAAAGAGCATAGACAGAAAGGTCTCCTCACAGCAGCAACATGGATTGGGTCATCTGCATACGACGCGTTAAGGGCCATAGTAAGTCTTGATACGTGACGTCGCTCACCCGGTGGATGTTCCAGCCCGTAAACAAGTGATCCTTTCCTCGTACCCCACATCAGCGCACAGTCATAGTTCACCCCAAATAGGACACCTTGTCCCTTTGCTGCCAAGATCGCAGAGAACTCCCCGTCGGGCGGGCTGTAAACTTGTTCGACCCGGGCCTGCCCAACGTTACTCGGGAGCCGGACAAGATAGGCAGCACTTCCAGCCGTAACCAACACAAGAGTCCCTGGCGAGCTGGTGTCTATACAAGATCTACGAAAAGCATGAAAGCGAAGAAGGACCAAGAACACCGTATAGTGCTTACACTGGATGTCGCAAAAACGTCCAAGCCCTCAACATTCCGCCGGGGATCTCGGAAGACCACAGCACCCCGTCTTTCGTTCCGCCCACCAATGTGACGCCATCCTCCAAAAATTTGATGGCAGTGACATTCTGTCGAAGGATAGGACACTGTAACTGCCATGATCCTGATAGCATACGAGGTCTAACTTCACGCTCGACTTTGGCAGGTACAGATACAGCTGACCTTTCTTGTATATCCAGATCTTGACACCAGTACGGACATACGATACCGCAATCTTATCACGCTTATACGCTAGGCAAATGTTCTCGTCCTCGAGATTATCTCGCCATGCGTCCACGAGCTTAGCCCACACCCAGCGATTCGGTCCCTAGTGGAACCAGAGACGTAAGTCTTCATCATCCAGATCAAGGGACTCACCATCCGTGTCCACTTACTGACCACCCCGTCTCCTCCAAGGACGATAACACCCACATCATCCTCCATCCACTTGACAGTGATTACGACGGTCTCATGCGTCAACCTCGCCACCTCGGAACGTGTCGTATTGTCCCATATCCGAACAGTCCGATCGGCACCTGCGAAGGTATCAGCATCCACCTCACCTAAACACAAAAGACGTCGCGTACAGTTCAACGCGAAAAACTCCCCGTTAGAGCTGACCGCTATCCCTTTGATGCTTACGTCTCCATTCCCATCGCTGCGCAACTTAACAGAATGTAAACTGGTCAGCGAAGGGCAATCACGCCTTCTCTTCTTCACAGAAACATCAGGAGATAGAGAGCGTTCTCGTTTCACTCGAGGAAGAGGGTCGTTATTTCTTGAACTCCTAGCAATTGCAACTGGTTTGGGTGGAAGTGGATGGTTTAGGGCCTGTGGTATCGATGCCACTGTAGGTGGAAAGGAATCGCGTGAATACCACTCTGCCAAAACAAGTGGAGATAGCCTTTAACTTACGTTGTGACGTTTTCCGTGCCGTAGTCGGAGAAGGCACCGTGCTGTTGTGTTCGATGTGAGGGCCGTTCACTATTTGGTCGCCGATGTTATCAGAAATCCGATCCGCGAGACTTAGGATTGGACTCTTTGAGATCCTGTCCTGAAGCGACAGTGATGGACTATCGGAAATCCTGTCTTTGAGGCCTTTTTTTCGGTGCAAAGAGTTCTGAAAACGATGCGATCGAAGGTAAACGTCGATGAGAGACAGGAAAGGTGTATTTTCGTCAGTGGGATTAGATAACTGAAGGATGGCGAACACTGACGCGAGAACGGCTTCTGCTCTACAGGAGATATGGATAAGGAGTCGGACGACAACCATTTTTGAACTGCACTTGTATCTATCTGAGCCGCCGCCGAAGGCGCCTTCTTTACCAAAGGACGGATAGATATCTTCTTCCGTGGCGGAGAGGGCGGAGGTGGTGGGATGTCCTCTGGCGGGCCATCAGGAGGGGATGGAGAATCATGAAACTCAAGCTCAGGAAAAGTAGGAGAGACAAGCTCGACCTTGGCAAGAGGAGAAGAATCGAGCAGAAGATTTTGCGTCGCCACAGTCGATGCACTTCCCCTTTTACTAGGGCCCCAATTGCCACCAACAATCACACGTTTCTTGCTTGTTGCGACAGCACCCGTAAGCGCTTTCGGCACTGATGGCACAACTCTCGTAATCAATGAAGTCGATGTCGACCTGATCCCTAATGGATTGTCGAACGTCGACGGTGCCGGTGGAGGCAAAGCTTTTGTGACAGGTGCTGGTCGCTTTGCTGGGACCGTGGAGCTGACCGAAGACTGCATAGCTGAATATCTCTCTTTGGCTGGCTTTCTGACGCCTTTCACTGATCGGGGTATCATGGCAGATACCTGTGCGAGAGTTGAAGCCGAATCTAGAGTAACTTTACTACTTGACGCCACTGCGTTTGCGGCGGCAGCGGAAGACTGATGGGTTCCGACACTCTTCTGAGAAGATTGTAGTGAGATACTACTTTTCTAGAAGGACAATGCGATAACAAATAAGAATATGATAGAGTTTGTACAGCTCGATAAGAAACGTACATCTTCCATGATAGGTTTTGTGTCTGGCTCTGCCTTTGAAACAGAGGCTCCGCGACTAGAAAGGCTCACAAAATCTGTTAAAACCCCAGACGATACAAATGAATTTCTGGATATTTTTCCCCGGGATAAAGGTTTCGAAGATGTTTCATTGCTTGTATCGGGCACGTCCTCTTTCTTCTCATTGGCCACCGAAGATGAAGTGAGTGGTTCTTCGGAATGAGATAGTGAAACACCTTCCGTTGTTATCGTATAGGAGGAAGGAGGGGGTAGTTCCTCGCTGGCACTACTAGTGGCGCAACATTGAGGTGTGCACACCGATGTCGCGCCGTTGTTCACTCCGAGCATCTTCTGCCTTTCGTTGCCCCCAGAAAAGGAGGAGACTAAATTATGGAGTTCAGATAACGAGTCGAGCCTCACTTGCGGGGCATCTGGCGTGAGATTTCGGAGGACAGAAGAAGATATGTAGGAGCTTGGAAGAGATTCTGGAGGAAATTCTAATCCCATGAGTGAAAAGCATTCAGGAGGAGATTCCAGTTCCATGGGAGAAGAACTTCGCTCTTTCTCTTGCAACTAGTAGGCGTTAAGAACATCGCCAGATAACACAGAAAGCGAAGAAGGGAAAAACTCACAAAGGATCCTTCTACAGGAAACACTTTTTCCGATACGACCCCAGGACTCCATCTCGAAGGAGAATAAGTTAAGTCAATTACAGGAGTTCCTAAACTTGCACGCGTTTCTACCTGTGTAGGGACACGCGGAATCGTACTAGCAGGGGGGTCGCCCTGAGAGGACACAGATACCAGTGTATTTGCCACTGTCTGGATTTTTATGCTCGTCAATATTGGTTCTGCCTGTACAAACACAGACTCATATCGAGGTTCCACTTGCACGGAACTGCAGTGGTATTCGGGATGTGCTTGTACTGAAGTATCTCCATAGTCAGGCTGCACTTGAACGGAAGCACATTCGTATTCAGGTCGTGCCTGAATAGAAGCTGATCCATAGTCAGGTTGAGCTTGGACGGAAGCACAACCGTACTCTGGTTCAACCTGCACACCAACAGAGTCGTACCTCGTTGTGGTGGACTCTACATATCAATACCCATGCATCAAAACATTTTGAAAAAATGAACCCTTACCAAAATCATACTTACCTACAACAGCCGTGACCTCCTCAGGCTTCTTCCAAAAACGCCTCATCTTGGGAGGCATCGCGACAGAATGCGACAAGAAGCTTTCCTTCTCCTCCTCGTCCTCCTCATCTTCATCAGCAACCTGAGTCAAATCTTCTTCCCCTTCGTCTTCACGTTCTCTGGCATCTCCTTCGAATAAAAAAGCACGCCCATCCGACCCCTCAAACGTCATCAAAATTTCCTTCCCAGACTTCACTTCGATGCGTTTCTGGGCAAACAAGCTAAAGCACACAACACCGGTAGTTTCATTGCCGCCATTGACGCGTCTCAATACGACGTGCGGTTTCTGACTCGATCCGTGTGGGCGAAAACGGAGGCTGGGCTTTAGACCAAGAAAGGTTGCCACTGGACAAGACTCAGTCGATTCGACTGAGATGTCCGAGAGACTCGAATCATCCATATGAGATCGCCCTCAGATACGTGAAATTTTTTATCAAAGAACGGATTAAACAATGAAGGATTGAAATTTTCAGAGAAGATGGTAGCGGTGAGGAAACTTAATGAGAACACGTGATCACAGGATTCGGGACTTTGCGGCGGCGGCGTAATACGAGACTCAAGCAACGTCTGTTCATGGCGGAAATGCCGCGTAGTTCAAACAGCTGAATTATCATGAATATCGTGTCAGCAACGTACAAGAAGAGAGACATAAAGATAGGAAGAGAAAGAAGAAACGAGTGTGATATACAGCAACCAGACAGGTATGGGGCTGGCGAAGAACAGGAAGAAATAGCCATTTATGTGTAAGCAATTTAATAAAACGCGCTCTCTCTTGGCTCATAGCCAAAATCAGAGATAAACCCCGCTGATCTCGCAGCAGATGAGGAAGCTGCCCGGATATCCGAGAACTCCGAAGACCAGTCACTGGCAGACAACGCGTCCTCGAAATCAGACAAGGTCTCCGAATGAAAATCGTGAACCTCTTCATGAGGAGCTGAAGGTGGCCTGAAAGCTGACGAAAGGTCAAGGGTAGGAAGGACGAACGAGCTTGTGACAGCATGGGCAGGCTCTGGATGGATAGGAGAATGAACACGACTATCCTCTCCATCCTCAAACATCCCGGAAAGAACGGATGAGGTGTCTGACAGAGAGTCGTCAAACTCGTCTGGTGTCGTTTGAACCTCTTCCAAGATACACCCATCCACTTCCACTCTCTCCGAGGACGCTCCTGACTTCTGCTTTAGTCCAGCCCGTAAACTCCACCTTGAGAATGGTGCATGTCCCGTCTATGGTCGAGCTCTGCGCATAGGAAGAGCACAAAACACCTTTCTCCCACACCTTCGCTGCGTCCAGACGAGAGAATAAGGAGGACACTCTCAGAGAATGTAGTTCGTGGGACTGATGTATAGAGGCGATCGAAGGAAAGTGCAACAGAGATCCATCGGCTGGAAGAGGGGTACGGGTAGTGGGTGTCGGTGAGAGAGGGATCAACAAGTACGTTGTCGTTCCGCTGGAAGCAGGGGTGCTAAAGTAATGGTCGAATTCGATAGCTTGGTCCAAAACGGGTGCAACGATCTTCTTGGGTGTCGGCTTCAACATCTCTCCACCAAATCCCGCCTTCTTACTTACTTTCCCTGATGCCTTCATGCTTCTTCCGCCTCCCGTATTCACGTCCCAGTCCGCCTCGACGAAAGCACGTCCGGTGACAGGGACGTTTTCTGCGAGTCTCTGGAAAACTTGCCGCCCAGTCGAGAAGTTTCTAGCAGAGCCCAATCCAACGTTTGCAACAGAGAATGTCTGAGCCGTAGCGACCTTGGGGAAGAAATGTCCCTGCAACGGTCTTGCCAATTGAGTGCGTGCAACGGGAGAGAGTCTCTGGGTGATTCCAGGAAGTCTCCCTGGGAGTCCCCCGTGCAACGAATGGTTCAGGGAAGGCGCAGGACGCGTGCCGATGCCAGGAGCGGTAAGGTGACCCAAGAATTGAGCGAACAAGGTGCGAGTTTGATTTAGGAGTCGTTTGGTGGTAGTGGTACCCAGCTGAGGGGGTTTGAGCCGTGCATAAGACGGCATATGGATAGATCGCACGGACCTAGCTGCCCCAGCAGTTCTGCCAATGATACTGGCAGCCTGCCGGGCAGCTAAGACCCGTCGCTCTCCATGACTTGCTAGCTGCATGGCTAGCCTTTGATAAAATCAACACTAGCCGTATAGAAGGTTAACTGGAAAGATTTAGAATCACACTAACGGTTGCAGGTGGTTTTAGCTCACCTTAGTTGGCAGACGCAGCGAGGTGGTGGTTCCAGTTCAAGATGGATCGTTGCAATTGCAAATCGTTGCCGGCCGAAAACGTCATGAGTGATGACCGCATTGTGGCGGTGTTTTCACTGGAATAATTGTGGCGCCGCCACACAACGACGACGCGCGCACCTGCAGGGGGATCTCTCCAACTAGGCTAGAGAATGCGAGAAACAGTACTTTGTACATATGCTCAGTACCCATGTATATGTGACCTACATTCTTGCCTTCAGAGCTATTTCGCAAATCACACGTATCCACGGGCAGGAAGGCACTAGAATGAGCTCCACGCTCTCCTTTACATCCACGCATTCTATCTATCTATCACAACGGCAGAACTTTTCCCCTTCTCCACCTCCACGCCAACGCACATACCCCAAACGAATAAACTGAAAGAATCAGCATTGCCCAAAGATCACTCGTATACATCGTTCGCAAAGTCAGATTGACGACGCCCGTAGCAACATTTGCCTTGGAAAGGACACAGACGTGGGCATTATCATCCTGCTCTCCAATGGCAGAAGGGAAGCGAACGCACCACTAGGAACAAGGTCAATCCGTTTTTGTTGATCGCCTCGAGAAGATCAGGAGGAGGTAGGGTAAATTCTTCCACGGGGGACGCGGGAGGCTTATGACCCTTTTTATTCATGGAAGGCGATGGAGGCGCGAAGAACATGTCCACCAGCATGTACCCCAAGATGAACGACGTATTGTACGCCGCTACCCAGATGATGTACGACAAATTCACCTATTATCCCAATTAACTAGTCAACAAGCACATATAGGTAAATAGTCACTTACCATGCTCCTCGACGGTCCCTTTCCACCATCAACCTGGAAATATCTTACGCCAGCGAAGGCTATCCACCAGACAAGAGCATACGCAGCAAGCTCAGTCGCGGTCTTATCCATGCGTCTCGGCTCTCTCAGACCATGCATGACTTCCTCCAGTTTCTTCTTCTGGATGCGTCTGAAATACGAGGGGTTTGGTGGGAGGATAATTGTTCCGAGCGAAAGCCCCAAAAGATGGATCGCGAAGTAGCCTGCAGGTGCACGATATGTAGTCAGTGCGAGGAATGACCAATATGTTTGTGGTGTAGATGTTACCTGTAAGAGAAACGATACCTTCCTTGTTGGCGCTAACGAGGTTCACGCGGGGGGCGTAAAGCACGTAGCGTTCAAGTCCCATGTAGGATAGAGCAACCTGTTGAGCTTTGATAGAACGGCTATAGAACACTCGCATCGGATGTAAGGGCCAAACTCACCCAAAGCAATAGAAACACCGAGGAAAGCCACGGAAAAATGTGCCAAGAGGGGATGCACTAATACCTGCATAACAGGAACCAGAGCCAGTGTGATGAAGAAATTCCAATGTGCTCCATATTCCGATTCATGTTCCTATCAGAAACGAAGTCAGGATGGAGAGAAGAAGCTCAAAATCGCACGCACAGGATAATCCGTCCCTTTCACAAGCAGGACGCGTACCAGACCGAGTAGAATGACCGGCAGACATTTCCGTGTAACATTTAACAATTTGGGCAGCACGGGTGCATGTAGGTAACGTGGGTCCTTGAGGATTGGGATTGCGGACACGATGCCTTGAGAGAACACGAATGATCCTACGCCCATGTCCATCTCAAAATTCAGTCAGGGTTGCACGATCTAAGGAGAGAAAAATGCAAGGTGCATTACCAAGGAAACCCCGTACGTCTCGCACTTTGCCAGTGAACGAGGAAAGACAGGAAAGTCGACCGCGAGGATGGCAAGGATTGTCATGAGGAGCATATGCGAGCGGTAGACAGTCAGAGAGGGAAGAGGAGCGATAGTGGGTTTAGGGATCGATGGGTGTCGGGGGGGTCATGGGGGATGACGGTGAATTGGAAGGCAGAGGTGTCCCATATTCTTGTGCTGGGGAGAGCAAGACTACAAGCAGGCTTGGAATAAATATCGCAAGGGTCAGAAGTCCAGGAATGTCTGCAAAGACAGTCATAGACAGTAGAAGCGGTAAGACTAAGACGACCCAGGCAGTTGGTATTCGTACGAATACCCATGAAGAAAAACGGGACCGTAGAGCAGAGTATAGAACAATACTGGCCTAAGAGGAGGGAAAACTTGTTACTTCTACACGTATCCCGTTCAGATAAGCATGCGTAGCATACCAAAGCAGCAGAAGAAATCATGTTAATGTGGGCGACGGTGGATCCAGATAATCCTGAGACCCATTGCTCCTTCGCGTCCTTGTATGCGTCGCCATGCGCCATTTACTACCCAAGCAATGGAAATATTAAATAACGCGTCAAGCGGATGTAACAAGTCAGACTCAAAAGTCCAAACATGAGTGAGGAAAACATGTGACGTCGGCACGCCGGGTAAGAGCGGGTAAGTATTGGCAACGCCTTCCATCTGGATGTGCGACTAAACTTCAGTCTTCTTCAGTGGGGAATTGGGTCGACATTGAACGTTTGAACTGGGGATGCTAGTGTCTTTTTCTTTGAAAAGTATGCCATCGGCCAACACGCTGACTGCTGGCTGGCCGCTCGTACTCACGAAATTTATGCAGCAACTTCCGTGGTTGTTCGAAGCGAGGCTACATAATCCAACCACCATGGCACGCTGTGGGGCCTTGCAGAGCTGCTAACGACCATCTCTGGAAACCAGCTCCGGCGGCGGGATACCCAATGGGATCCGTATGAATCACCGCCTCAATGTGGAGCAAATCCCGCTGCTACTACGCTGTTGCTGTACCGACGCGCTAATCTATGTATAAGAACCTCTTCAGCTACGCAAAGCGCCCCGTCTCTTCAACTCACCGTTGCTGGCCAATAGTGAGTTCTTATGACATCTACCCTCGTTTCTAGCTCTCTCGCTCGTCATGTACGTAGGCCATCTCTAAGACGTTGTAAGTTCTAGGCCTATCTTATCGTACGTGGAATGTTGAAGTGTGCAGCTTTTCACGCTTCTCGCAAAAGGGAAGCAATAATGATGCCCGCGATGTCCCCATTTATGACTGAAGGAACGGTTGCGCGCTGGAGGAAAAAGGAAGGTGAAGCATTCGCGGCAGGTGATGTGTTGCTGCAGGTCGTGAGTCCCGTTCATCTCGATATCCACACGCTGATCACTAATGTGTCACGATCTGAAGGAGTCGGACTGCGCGATTGTAGACGTGCACGCTGAACTACCCGGTATTTTAGGGGAGATTCTCGTCAGCCTTTCTCTTGAAATACAACAGGACGTCCGAACTGACGGTCCGACTTGCCCATGTAGGTGCCTGATGGATCGACAAAAGTACCAGTCGAGAAGGTTCTCGCTATCGTGGCGAAGGACGCGCAGGAGCTTGAGAAGATTCAGGCCCTAGCTCGGATAAAAACGACACCACCAGCGCCGCCACCTCCCCTCTCGGCTTCGTTTATCTCTACCTTCGATATGCACCGAGCTCCGACACCCCTTCGGTCTGCGACGTTCCCTCTATCTCCCGGCGGACGGCACACGTATAGCCCATCTGCATTTCAAGCTCAGCCAGCTCTGATGCACCCTGCTGTTCATCGTTCTGCAACCCTGCCTTCTCAGGACCTTCATCAGCATCATAGGGGAATGGCGATTCACCATGCTGCCCCTATAATTGCACAAGACCCGACCCACGGAACCGATCTGCGGCGAAAGATCGTATCCAGTATGTCTGAACAGAGAAAAGTCTCACACGAGAGCTGCGATTCTGAACCCAAAATCAAGTGCGCCACAGAGGAGTACTTTGAGGGGTTAATTTGACCCTGTAAAGTAAATTCCACTGTGAATTCCATATCACGTCTCCTGTTGTATTCTTTTTATGTTATGAAGTTTTTGGAGCAACCACACCGTCCACACGTAATGTTCTCCCGGGCCGTCTTTCTATATCTTTCTGCCTTTGGGCTTCTACTACATATCCGCGGTGCAATGGCCTCTAGCTAGTGGTCTTCACCTCACTATCAGTTCTAGGTGCACGAAGCATCTTAGGAATCCATAAATGACAGCAGAGATGTTCTACGCCACACTAGATGGCTTCCGGACCGGCAATCTGGAAAGGCCGTTGATCAGGAGAAGTCTCTCCCTTCCCCCGTTTCCAGCTTGAACCCTCGTTTATCATGCATGTCTCGTTAACTCCCGCGGGTAACACCGGCTCCTTAAATACCAGCAAGACTGCGCTCCTCTCTTCCTCACCGTTTATGTTCCTTTCCCCCTTGAAGCTTGAAGCTTGAGGATACTTAGTCTTAATCTACTGCTGCGATGGCCCCCGCCGCCTTCGTTCGTCATGTTCGTGTTCCGTCTCTGAGACGCTGTAAGTGGGATCCTATTCAAGTAAAATATGCTGGCACTGACGATGGACCGTGTGTCGTAGGTTTGCACACTGGTAGCTCGCTGAGTAGGGAGGCAATCATGATGCCTGCCATGTCTCCGTTCATGACTGAAGGTACGGTCGCTCGGTGGAACAAGAAGGAGGGTGAAGCTTTCTCGGCCGGGGATGTCCTGCTGCAGGTGGTAAGTTTAGCTTTAATACTTCACGCATACTTTGCCCATCTGATCTTTAATGCGAAGGCATCTGACTTTGACGTCGTAGACGTGCAGGCCGAGATCCCAGGGATCATGGGCGAGATTCTCGTCAGTGATTTTGTTATCCTTGGTGTGCAACTACGCTAACCCCCCCCGGCCCTACAGGTACCAGACGGATCGACCAGAGTACCCGTCGAAAAAGTCCTCGCCCTCGTCGCGAAGGACGCTCAAGAGTTCGAGGAAATGAGAGCTCGTGCACGGCCTAAGTTCGATTCGCGACCGTCCATGTCGCCTCGGTCGTCTA
>RZIO01000003.1:3483110-3502922 GCA_004338095.1 Gloeostereum incarnatum
TTCTGGTCGTCTCTTGCATCTCGAACCGAGTCTCCTGCACCCAGCTGCTGTTCACCGCTCTGGATCAATCAGCCAGCATAACCGTACAGACGAGCATCACCACAACAGAGGAATGGTGATGCATCATCATGGTCAGACCCCTCTTGTCTCCTCTGATGCTGGGGTAGACCTTCGTAGGAAGATCGTCTCCAGCCTCTCTGCAGTCGGACATCAGAGGAAGCTCTCCATGTCATCCTCGGCGACAACGGAGTATTTCAATGGATTGATCTGACTGAGGGCACTAAGATGGAAAGCAAACCTTTTTTCTTCTATTGCATGTATTTGTACCCGGGATATAAGCTACTGGATCGCACCCGCTCTGATTCTTTGCTTTCACTTAACTTGTAACATTTCCTGTAGCCAACGTATACTTACTCGTCATTGCTGCGCCACACCCTGGCTGTCATTGGATCCGTTGATGTGCTCACTCTGCAAGGAAAAATCGTTTGGGGCGTTGCCGGCTCGGAATGGTGACCAAAACCACTCTCGTTGTGTAGCAAGGGCAAGCAAGCAGGATACACACGTATATAACACACACAAGAACAAAAGCACATCATCGCTGCTCCGGCCTCGGTTCTGTTGGGAAGAGATGTTAGAACAAAAAAGACATTTAATAAAGCATAACTCACGACTCCATTGCACGCTCAAAATCAAATTATCATAGCCTCTGCCATGAATCTTCTCCATCGCCTTCTGAGCCGCACTCCTCTCCTCAAAGCTAACGAACGCGAAGCCCTTTCCAGCGCCCGTCTCCCTATCCCTCCCAACATACACACGAGCGACGCGGCCAAAGGGACCGAAGAGATCGCGGAGATCGTTCTCCTGAGTGTCTTCCGAGATGTTCGTGACGCGGAGAGTGGGCAGGTCGTCTCGTGAACCGCCCATGCCCCCGCCAGAACCAGGAGAGGGACGGGCACCGGGGCGTTGGGACGGCGGTACATATTTTCCAGTGGAACTCCCCGCTGGGGCAGCAGGCGTACCGGCTGGAGGAGCGCTGTCAGAGTCGGGTCCTGCGCCGGTGTCTGTGAGAGGTTGATGCATGAATAAGACAGTGGGGAGATGAATGGCACGGGAATCAACAGACCTGTAGGATCCATCTCCGACAAACGATCCTTGTAAGGGCATTTGGCTGTAAAATGGTCTCCTTGACATAACCTACAGGCGACTTTTCCACCGCCTGCTTTTTGGAGTTTGGACTTTACCGAATCCTCTTGGGCTGGTTGGGGGTCGCTACTCTTTGGCCAAGCGTCAGCGCATACACAAGAGCTTCCAGAATAGAATTTCAGGGCATACCTTGTTTCCAGGGCTGATCACCAACGAGACGTTCTCGCCGACCGTTGTCGTAGCACGATCTGGACCAGCGCTGTTTCCCTTCTCCTGGCCAAACTTGGCCCATTTTAAGCGATCCGCGACGGCATGGTCTACAACAGACTTTTGGAGTGTGCGCTTGATGCGTTTAGTGATCTGCAAGAGCACGAAAATGATGAGGAATGAAGAATTTGCGACGGGGTAATATTGTTATACCTTGACCTTTTTACCCTTCTCATTGATTGTGTATTCCACTATGGTTCTGACACCATTTTCATCGACAAAATCTGCATCTGTGCCTGTATGCGAACGAGAGTCAGAAAGCAAATCCGGCCGATACAATCTTGTCGCACCGAGTTCAGGCTCATCTACATCGTCCGCCCAGGAGGTCTTCACTCTAGATTGAAAACACTATTAAAATTCGCAGAGAACAGAGGACATTTTGAATATTCTGACTTTGATGCCATGGTAAACGAAGAGTAGCGTAAATTATTCAGGCAGCGCTAATCAAAACAATGTGAAATCCTGACTCAGCGACGGAGCGACCTTCATCGACACTCCATCATCGACATTCTTCCCTCATCCTCAGTTGAAACGTTGAAGTTCGGACCTCGGGTCGACTTCAAATGCAACTTTCCCGTCTTGTGTTTCGAATCTCATCTAGTTTGCAGCTCCTCATCAAGATTACTGAAATAACAATGTTCTGGACTCTTCTACATGTATATGATGTCTCACTACGAATCAGGAAGATTTCCTCTCTTTGGTGGGATACGGACTGGTTGCTATACTTAGATAATCATGGGACGACTCGCCTCCGGGACTATCATAGGTTGTCAATGCCAAAGACATTTCACCAATCTTGAACTCCCAGCTAGTTCCTTCATCACAAGACCTTTTGCTGCCAGTGCTTCTCTGTACCAGCGAATGATCACGGTAGATACCTTACCTTCTTTCTCAGCGAACGGTCGATCCGCCTCAATTGACCGACTGGAAGATGGCCATTGAAGGATCAAGCAGGCTCCCGTAGTCCCCTTCGAAGGTACTGGGTGTTGTCAGCAGTGTCTCGCGACGATCCAGGGCCACCCCGACTCTGACATGGCATAGTCAGCTCATTAGACAGTGCATATCAAAGACGCGTCAAATGCCTTTGCGGGTCTCCTGACGCGACAAGGCTCCTTGGGATTATTCCTGCCCGTAAGTTTCACGTCTTTCGTTCTTAGTGTCTCTTGACATAAGTCCCTTCCAGGGCACCCTGTACTTCCTAGCCTGTCGTCTCATCCTGTGTATCGTGCAGTCGACATAATCAGGCAATTTCTGAAACGCCCAACAAGCACCAGAATCATGATGCGCTTCCTTGTCAGGTATTGATGCAGATGATAGTTCCTTAACACCAGAGAACTCCTCTCTCATACTCTTCTATCTATGTATTCTAACTACCGGTATCCCAGTCTTGATTTTCAATGCAAGATGAATCACTCCGAATAGTCCGCAAGGTTTTAGCTCGGCTAAAGAGTATCCCACTCCGGACTGTGCAATCAAGATGGATGTGTGACAACGCTCATAAGCATTCGAGGCTACTGTCGGCACATGCCAGGCATTCTACGTAGACGGATGGCGTCGCTTCTCAATGCACCTTGACGGTCGCAATGTGCGTTTCTGACAGCCATACACTTGATTGATAAACCAGACCTCCACACTTCTCCCTCTTGTTCTGCTCTTCATATAACCTCCCATCTTCCATCGAAGTCTCCATCCTTCCGCTGAAACACCACCATATGCTGGCTACCATAAGACCAGAATCACTAATTTATTCCCGTCGCCGTCACCGTCGCGCAGTTGATTCACGGACATGTGCGCACCATCAAATATATTCGGTGCTGGACCGCGATGGCACGGGGTCTGCTGCAACAATTTCAGGTCCTATAGTTACCGTAACGCCGCCAGGTCGACGCGACTCAGATTCGCTTCCACCCTCTCCCCACCATTCGGTGTCCTCCTCCTCTTCCTCTTCCACTCAAAGGGAGAACAGCAACTTCATCGGTGAGTTCCCTGTCACACCCATGGCATCTTCTTCCAGGACCTCCTTCTCAACCACGACAACATCTCGGTCGGCTTCTTCTCGGTCTCGCCCGAGATCCCCCATCGCGATATTGCAAACACAACGGGACGCGTCTCTACATAATTCTAAAAAGTCAAAACCTTCTGCAAAGCTTGAGAAGAAGGATAAATCTCAAACTGCCCCCGGACGGCACAGGCCACGCTCGTCCAGCCTTTCAACCCCACTGTCGTCAGTCATGTCGATCCATCTTTTTCTTCTGTGTGGTGGTAACTCATCTTGCCTTCTGATTTATTAGTAAGAACCTTGGACGCATGTCCTCTCTGCGCTCAGCAGAATCCACCTGGCAGTGGGAACCTCCCTCGCCGACATGGGCCCCGGCACAAGCGGACGAGGACGAGGATGATTATGATGATCTTGAACGACAGCTGGAACTGCAGCGGAGGAGACTAGCCAAGCTGACTCGAACATTGGGAGAGCAGGTACCTGCGGAACTCATCATGCGGAGCATAAGCTCAAATCGGTCGAGCACCGAGAATCGCCCTCCCTCTCCGACCCCGGCGGCGGCGGCGGCGACGTTTCAGAGCCACAGTCTGAGACCAAAGCCGCAGAAGAAAACGCTTCTACGACGCACGAGTCTGTCCCTGTCCACGTTCACTCGTTACCACAGCACAGAGGCAGTGGATATGGAGACGGCGGATCGGTCTCCTGCCGCCTTTGATGGCGATGATACGAAGATAACGACCCAGACTGCCCATGGACATACTCCCCAACCTTCAGTGGTGATAACCCCTCCCCCACGTGCACGCAGCATCCGTCCCGAGTCTGTCATCCTGTCCCCTATATCGTTCTTCGATCCACGCACTCCCACTCCTCGGTCGACCCGACCGCACACTTTCCATGAAAATGAGTACAACGATGACGAAAGCGAACACGATTTGCCGCTCATCTCCGTTATCGGGGTTGATGACGAGCTCAACAAGCCGTCTCTCCATCATCGCGAGAACAGGGAAGATGACGCCCATCTCTTCCCTCCTCGATCGGAGACACCCTTCCTAGATAGCGGGATACCAGAAGGTGCACCGGACATCCCCAGCGCGTGGGTCACAACGGGTGCAGGTGTTGTGAGGCGGGAGAGGAGGCAGGGGTGGAGTGGGCAGTGGAATCAACCGGATATGCAGGATGTTATTTCGAAGCTGAGGAATTTGAAGTGAAGGAGGTCCTGTTGTGTTTGCATTGTGCGTTCTTGTATCCTACATACTAGTGTGCTATATGGCACTGTCCAGTCATTCCTTGACTATATGCTATTGCTTTGTACTTATCTCTTTCCCTGCGGACTGTGTCCCTGTACTTTTTTATACGCGTCTCTCAAACTCTCCTTAAGTTTAACATACTCGGTATAGTACTATATTTAATGGTCCGGAAGCTGACGCCACAAATAATTTCACTGCTAGTAGCCTTTCTTTGGCATTTATTTAATATCCGTCGTAATTAAGGATAGAGTGAGGTTGTGTTTCAGGCGATGAAAAAGAAACAATGCGGGACGTTTAGGCCGCCATGTGCCTATTATTTAAAGGCCTACAAGAACCGTGAAAGAAAATATCTGGAAGGAATGATGTGCCGCTAGAAAGACCCCAAATAGCCCGTGAAGAAAAAAGAATCGTCACCCTCCTTAACCTGCCCCTCCCTCGCCACTTCCTCCCTCGCCTTGCGGATCCTCAGTGTGAGGCGTCAGCCGAGTCTCATCCCCCGCATGGTCACGACGCTTCTTCTCGACGACGATAAAAGAAAGGATGATCAGATCAATGTCCAGTGATGAAGGGTGGACTCGAAGTCCAGTCTTTTTCTCTCCAGCAAAAAAAACCCTCGTTTACAGGAGTGCAAACGAAACGCGCGACTTCTTCGGCCGAGTTACTTCGAGAGAGCTGGAATTAGGATTAAATCATCGTACGCGCAGTGGAGTGTAGGGATCGACCGAAAGAAAGTTCGACCTACCACACACCCAACACCCTTGACGACCTTCCACTTGTACTCTAACCCGTCATCCCCGATGAAATAACGAGTCCTGATCATTTTGAATCTTCGTTATAATCAGAAGACATTCAAGGTTGAAAGGCTCACGAGCTGAATTGACCGCGCTTATAGAGAAATTCCGACGCGAGGACGCCGCCTTTAGCAGAGCTAAAGGATTTGAGGAGAGGGCTACGAATAGCCGTCGGCGAGTCCCATTTCTTCCATTCGATCTCTGCAACGAAGCTGTCGGCCTGGGTTTCAGCCGGACGTCGTATACTCGAGATGCGAGCGCCGTGCTTCGTCTTGGACGTGCTGACCTGGTAGTGTGCAACCCCATTTGCCGATACGAGCACCGTTTGCTCCGGGTTGTTGGGGACGAGGAAGAGGTCCATGGTCGTGTACAGGAAAAGTCCTGAGTATAACACAAGAGGGTCTCCTAGCTTTTAACCAGCATGACCACTTCGTGTCTACGCAGAAGCAACAACAACAAGAGGATTTGCATTCAGTAGATCGACGTTTACGGCCCACTCCACTTCCAGCTTGAGTTAAAGCTTCTGTGAGCAGCAACATCAGAATTCAGCACCAAGTAAATGTAGAAATCGTACCTTGAAGGTTATCCGAGAGTCAAACTGCAAGTTCGACGTTCAGCGCTAGCACTAACCTTGATTCGTTCGTTCCCAACTCCAACGCAACGAACGAAAAGCAACCGGTCCTATTTCCACATGCTCTAGATTAGAATACAAATGACGGCTGCTGAGATGATACATGATGCATAGAATAAGTAGATACGCTTAGGAGCAGGATAGGTTTTACGAGTCGAGGAATCTGAACACGCCCAGCGTGTTGCCGAATCCAGCGAGGCTTCGGGTACGTGAGATTATGAATGGGGATACACGAGTAAAAGGTAGTCGGGGGATACAATGCGCAGTTATGGAGGACAACGAGGACGAGGAAAAGGAGGAAGGAGAAGGAGAGTCTTCCTTCTCTTCCACAAATGTCAATGATGATAACGTTGAAGTTTGCATGTCAAGGGTTGAAGGGTCAAAAGACCATATCTCCCAACGGTTAAGTGTGGCTGAGGATAAACCTAAAGAGGAGGAAGAAGGGGCTGTCAAGGTAATGCCAGAAGCCTTGATCTGAGGTCGTGGTCTCCGCCGAACGCCAATGACATGTCCATCAACTATACCCCATCCACCTCGTTCGCAGGTCGTGTCCCCTGCTTTTAGAATCGTCATTCTCTGCCAATGTGAGGATATCGAATTTATGCCACTCTTTACGATATCCGGCGGTCCGATCGCATGGCTCCCATCCCAGTCCTCGCCAGGCAGTGGTATTGATAGTGTCTCAGAGGCACGTCTGTGGGCGTCTTTCTCTGAGGCGCGCCTAGAATGTATGCCGTGCCCAGACACAGGAAAAGGAGACATCGCCGATCCCGACGCTATTTTGTTTCGCCCTATTGTCGGCGAACTCGACCCTAATGAGGAAGCAACGCTATTACTCCGAGACCGTCTCCCAATGCTTCCATCCCAAGATGCGACCCTCCTTACCTGCGTCGGCGTGCACGAGCACCTTCTCGTCTCGTCAGTGAAGTGCGCCATGTAAAACCACACGACGTGATTCACCGAAAAAGTCAACAAGAAGCTGTCCAACGGTGGATGCCCACAAAAATGACATGTGTCGCGTTGAATAGGGGAGAGCTTCAGCTGGCTAACACTGCCGTAAGCGTCTTCCAGCATGCGTATGAACTCGCCAGACTTCCCATCCCATAGAGAGACGACGCCTGCCTCGGTGGCTACGACGACGACCACTCTCGTCTCCCCGTTGACAGTCGCAGAACAGACGTGAGCTTTTGACGCTAGGTCGGTCGGATTACCAGCCGGGAGGCATAAATCAGACGGAATCAGCGAAGGCCGATCTTCGACATCGCAGAGCTCTAGGGAACCGTCAAGTAGGCAAAACGCCACGAGTAGACGATTTTCTGGCACGACACGTAAAAGGGTGGCCTTCACGACAGGAGACTGGCGCGAAGGTGTGATGTACGAGACAGACGAGATCTCTTGCATTGTCCACTTTGCCACGACACCATTCTCGTACGAGACCACGAGATAATTGGGCTCTACAGGAGACGCACATCTGGACGTCGGGGGAGAGCGGGCGGTGTTCTTGGAGCTGCTACAAATGAATTGAAGTTCGGTCACGCCGGCAGAGGAACCTCCCAAAACGATGTGCGGAAACGCATACACACCGTCTTGGAGAATCCTCCATACCGCAGTAACGCCTGCTCCAGTTCCCACGGCACAGTACTTCCCACCTTCATCAACGGCGACAGCCGTCAAAGTAGATGTGGCTGATGATGCGCTGGCGGCGCTGAGGAGAACGTCAGTAGCATCGATCGAGGTATGTATACGAGAATCAATACGCCAAATGACGACTTCGTTCTGCAGGCCCACGGACACGACAACCTGACCATCGTCGCTCATCGCAATGAGCTCAACGTCACTATCAAAGGCACGAGGAAGGGTGGAGAACGCGATCTTCCGTTCCAGCGTCGTTTTCTCCTCTCTCGCACTAGACGCATCAGGCTCGGGCCGATTTCGCTGAGCTTCCAGCAGCTCGGTATCTTTGAGTAGATAAAGCAGTAGCCCCCAAAGTGCCAACATGGTGGCGGCGATCGGCATAACCATAATCTTGACGAACCAAGACACGAGGCGAAACGTGCGCATAGAGAACCTGGGACGGTGAGGCTTCTGATGGTCGGAGGAGTCTAGGTCAGGCCGTAAGGTTACAATGGTAGGCATCTCGAATCGTATATGAAGCGTCGCTTCCTGTGGATTGAGTATCTTCCAGATCTGCGCTGCGGGGTCATGTGTATGGTTTACGGTTGCCATGCTTGCAGCGGCGTTCCTAGGAGCACCGCGAGGCGTGGTGATCCCACTGTCGCCCTTAGATTGGGGCGAGAGAGAGGTGACATAGTACAAGGTTGCGGTAATTGCGAGGAGCTTCGACGTGATCAGTCAGCAAGGATGACCACCTAATCCATAAAGGTTGTCCTACCATAAATAGACTCAAGTTCTTCTTCGCTCGTCCTCGCAACAAACCTCGTGCTGAGGACATCATTCCTTGCCACTTCGAGTTGGACTTCCTCAGTGCGCTCTCTGGAGCAATACTTGGGACATTGGGAGCGAGGCTAGAATTTTGACGCAATAATTCTTCCAACTATGATAAAGACGTAAGCAGTACGATCAGCCAGGGTTGACAGAAGCCACATACCTCGAGACGTTGTATATCGACTGAAAGAACAGTGATGAAGAAAGTGTGGGCCAAGAACCAGTGCGCAACAAGGACGACGATGGCGAAGACGCAAAATTGTCTTATGGCACCGAAGGAGAAAAACGCAATGACGCCAAGAATGGCATTGTATGAGACAACCTTCAACGTGTTGGAAGTGCCTGCTCGACTCATGCCTTCGGCGATGCGTTGTTTCACCGGAAGAGTTACTGACGTTCTTCCTACTGCGTCGACCTATGGCATTGTTGATAACTGTCAGAAGGCCAAAGGAAAAGGAAGGACGAATACCAGGTTGAACATGTTCTCGGCTCCCACAAATGCAATCACGATGGGGAGGAGTTCCCTATGGAAGGCAGTGAATACTTGGCCGGATCGCAGACGAAGACGGAACATTACCAAGGCACCATCGTCACCTTGAACCCTACTAAAGCACAAACACTCAGACTGGTGATCGTACTGACTGCAATCTCCACCAAGGCAGTGAATGTCAAGCCGACTTTTGAATGTACAGCTGTCATTGTGCGCATAGTCCAGAAGACATATGCAAAGAAGCCCGCGTAGGCAAGGTAGACGAACGTAGATATGGCAGACCACTTTGAGGGAGTCGAATCATACTGAGCAGGCCCGTTAACGTCATAATCCTCTCGTAATGAGGGAATGAGCTCTTCTCACCTCAAGCGCGATGAGAGTGGGCTCATGATGGAAAAGCTCAACATTTTGGTTAGTCGCACTTTCCAGGACCTGTAGCCACGCAACACGTTCAGAAGTCGTAACGCAATCTGACACCGGGAAGAAGTACGTCAGCGCTAGAAACCGCGCAAAGTCGAAGCTCGCCGCCCCAACATGATGTTCGCTAGACTCTCGACCAGCCAAGACCATGTGAGGTGTGACCGGAAGCCCAGCGGTTGACACATTCCTCAGGTTTAGGGTATCTAATATATTGGTATCGGACATTAACGCGTCCTTGTCGTAATTCCAGAATGCGAGGGGGCTCAAGACGAGGCAGCGTCCGTCTGGACGCCTGAGACACGAGATACGCTTGGAGGAGATGAGACTATCAAGCTTGGCTTCAAGGTTCAAGGTAAATAGCAGAATTTGATGATTCAAGGCACCATCATCCTCGGCGGGAGGTCTTTGAATAAGCACTCTTTCCACGCGCAGTATCCGTCCTAAACCGCAGCGTGCGCGCGAGACAGCGTCGTCACGGACGTGCAAGCTATCGTAACCCGACCATAAGTCAACTAAATCCTGGTGTGCATGAACGCCTCGGACAGCGAATGGAATCGTGAAAGCGTCGAGGATAGATAGTGACGTGGGCTGAGTGGAAGTGTAAAGGGATAGTGCTGGATAGAACAAGGATGTAATGACGACGCCGCAGATGAGGATAACACGAATCTGGTGGGTTGCACAATGACTTGGATATGTTATCAGTATACGAATTGTAATTGAGGGCTTGGGATCATAAACTCACAGCCCAAACCGTAGAAAGAACCTATTTCCATAGGTTCTGGCCCATTGCAACAGCCAAAAGGCAACTTCTAGCATGCTCAGAGTACGATGCTACTTATCCAGGCTACAGAGTCCCTTCCAGAGGCGGCCAGGAGCGGGGGATATGAACGAAAATATGTGATAAGTCAATACCACGCTAGAGATATGTATGTGAGCCTAGAAGTTGAGGGGCATCAATACTATCGTCGTGGTACTTGAAGTTACTGGCGGGGAATGCTCTCAGGGGCTTTGCGACCACGTGGGATCACATGTACATTTCCTTCCCGTCCAAGTCCGAAGTCCGAGTCGGGAGACTTGCCTTCGCATTCTGTTCAGGCCAGCTTCATTGGTCCCTTGTCCTTTCACCACCACTATCATGGCATCCGTTAGAGCAATTTCTGCGGCACGTAGCTGTTTTGGTCGTTCCCAGTCCAGGAAATGTTCGCTGGCTTGCTTACATTCCAAAGACTGAATCATTATTCTGACTTCCAATCTGCTCAGTACACCAGTCTGCCGCTCGAATGGCTATCACAACCATGCAAATGCCTGCAATGTCTCCAACAATGACTGAGGGTGGTGTCTCTACCTGGAAGAAGAAGGACGGTGAAGCCTTCTCAGCCGGTGACGTTCTCGTGGAAATAGTAGGTGCCCCATACCTGTCAAGTTTAGATGTCTTAAACATGAGTATAGGAGACAGACAAGGCTACGATTGATGTCGAGGCGCAGGACGACGGAGTCATGGGTAAAATATTGGTCTGTCCGTCTCCGAACTCATTCTTCCAGCATTATTCAAAGCGGCCGCAGGTTCCCGAAGGCTCGAAAGGGATCAAGGTTGGGAAAGCCATTGCATTATTGGCTGAAGAAGGCGACGATCTATCCAACTTGGAAGCACCCAAAGAGGACGTCGAGCCACCAAAACCAAAACAAGAGACAGCAGCAGCAGCAGCCACCACTCCTCCACCAGAAGCCTCCAAACCTGCCTCTCCTCCACCTTCGGAACCTGTTTCCCACTCTTTAATACACCCGACACACTCAAGGCCTCTGTTCCCATCTGTGTATCTTCTTCTTGCGGAGAACGGCATTGCGGACGCTGAGAAAATACAGGGCACTGGTGTCCGAGGCATGCTGACGAAGGGAGACGTTCTCGCGTACCTAGGAAAAGCTTCTTCGCCAACAGGGACTTTCAAAGAGACGTCAGCGCAGGAATCCAAGCCGGCGCCGTCACCAGCGCCAGCGCCAGCGGTCAAGAACGAAGAGAGCAAGGTAAGTAGTAGATTTCTACCCTTTTGTCACATCTAAGAGTTTCTTTTAGCCTCTCGATGGTGCTGCCATTCGACAACTCATTGTCTCTACCATGCTGAAGACATCGCTTAAAGCTCAAAATCCTCCACGTACGTTCCAGTCCCACACTGTTTGTTAGACCTTTCTGACGCATCTGCAGCTTCCGCAGAAGATGTTGATTTTGAGTCCATCATAGCCGACTATCTTCCTCCATCAAAATCTACGGCTCCGAAGGTGACCACTCCGCCGAAGCCAACGTCGAAGAGGAGTGGGGACTATCTTGATGGCTTGATCTAGACGCGCGTAAAGTGTCTTTCCTCTAGAGCTATATATTATATTTGATCTTTTTGGTGGAACTCTGAGCATGCTAGAACACGACGCTCCGCTCCGTAAGTTGCCCGAACGCGATGGTGCAATAACGCTTACAGTGTGCTGGTCTTACTCTGGACGCCCATCTCAGGAAATCTTGTAGACATTCTGACTGTTTGCGGAGCTGACTTTTATAGCTACAGTACGTTTGCGCCACACGACCACGTGAAGCCTGAGTTCATCGACGCCGATCACATTCCTTCCTTCCCCAGTACTCGATCCTAACTCCCGGTTACGCGACACCTCCTCCTCCTCCTCCTCTTGCCATCATGGCTCTCATCGTAACTGACATGCTTTGCGCCGCGCTCGAAGCCGAACTCAATAACCCCAACCACGCCCTACTGTTCGCGAACAAAACCTATCCTCGACATATCCGTGCCTCCGTCCTGAACGCCTCCACGCGCGACCTCCAACGCTACCTCGCCCAAGGGGGAACGCTCGCCCGAGGATGTCCCAAACTCCTCGTGCACGATTCTCTGCCGAAGTGGGCTCGGACACGCCATTCCCTCACCGTACGTGTACGATATCTCCGTCGGTCCTCCTCACTGACTGACCTTTTACCTCGCCCGCGCGTAGCAAATTAGCTCCATTCTAGCATCCGAAGGCGTATTCAGAACTCTCGGTGCGCTGGACGAGCAATTCGCCAAGTATTGTCGGTCGGTCGGTGTGAGGCAGGAAGACGTGATCAAGGTCGTTCTGGGGTGTCTTTGGTTTTCATCATCGAAAGCGCCGTTGGGGAATGTGCTTGAGTATTTGAGCTACGTGTATGGGGGTTGTTTGAGCACCTTGCGGGAGACTTGTGAACAGATGTGTGTTAACGTTCTCCTTTCGTGTGTGTGTGATACTGAGAGGTTTTACAGATCGGACAGATATACTTTGTACCCGACGCATCGGGATCCAGTCGAATGCAGGAGGATCTTTGATGATACGGTATTGTTGTTAGAGAGGAGGCGGTATGAGGCTGAGGAAGAAAAGAAAAAGGAGGAGGAGGAGGAGAGAGAGAATGAGGTGCAGCAACGCAAAGAGGCCCGGGAGTCGCGTATTCCGCCACCACAGCTGGCTCTCCCTCCGCCTTTGCTTCTCCCGTTGAAGCTAACTTCGTCCTCTTCGGTCCGTACGCTCATTTTCGAAGCAAGGTTCGATTGACTGACGCAAGTCCCTCCTAGATTGACGATTTTTCTTCCTCGTCTGCTGTACCCCGCCCCAACGGTCCTGCCTCATTCATGTGCGTGCGTTTCATGTTTGCGGCTTGTCTGTTTGACGATACGCGTCTAGTCGCTCAGCAATCCTACCATTACTTGCTAGCCACAATGCCAACGCTCCCCCGCGCACAAGTAAGAAACAAGTCTAATCTTTACTCGATTCTATTTTTATATTGCTTGTTTTGTTTTGATCATCTATTAAACACGTATCTCCTCAGTCTCATGTAGCACTCAATTTCTCCTTGGCCCTCGCACCATCCTTTGTAAGGGTCCAATCAAACAGCGTCTGTATGCCAACTCCGACTGTAGAGTGCCAATGACGGATAGCCTCCAAGGAAGCCTCTCCCCAGTCAAAGTCGTCTCCCACCTCGTCGACAAAGATGATGAGATCCTTGTTTCTGGGATGGATGAACTCATGGTCAATGGCGAGTTTGATCTGTTCGCGGAGGGGGTTGTAGAAGCCGAGGACGTTGACGAGTATTACGGCTGGGGAGGTGCTTTCAGAAAAAGAAGGGAATGTGGAGGAGACATACGTTTGGCGTGTATACCAAGCTGCGTCCACGTCGTAGCTTCAAAGACCTCCTCAAAGGTCCCAAACCCACCAGGAAGACCGATGAACGCGTCTACGCGCTTGGCCATTTCTACTTTGCGCTCATGCATGGAGTCTACGACAATCTGGGGGACTCCGTGACACCAAGTGTGAGGGGGAGAGAGACTGATGGCGTACGGTTTCGTCCTAAGAAAGGGTCAGTACTGCTGTATAGAGAGGGAGAATTTGCGCACACCCGTTCGTTTCCAGAGTTGATTTCGATCTTCCTGAAAGTGCCCTTGTCTCCTTCGCCTCCACCAGCGATCATCTGGTAGGGCACGACGCCTGTTACGGTGCCACCTGCTTCGAGGACGGTGGCAGATACAATGCCCATCAGGCCACTCCCGCCGCCTCCATACACGAGGCGGGAGTTGGATTTGGCTATGGCTCGACCGACAGCTGGGGGGATATTAGATACGACTTGTGTGAGGAAAGGGGAGAAACGAACAGTGAGCTGCGGTGGTGAATGCTTTATTATTGCCTAGAGATGAGCCACAGTAGACTGCGATGGCCATGGTGGTTTGAGAGAAACATTGGATAGTAGCAGAATGAGTCAGGATGGATGGTGAGATTCATCTGATAAGCTCAGAGTCATACTTAGTCGCGGGTGTCATAGTCGAAGACGCGCACAAACTGTCACAAATAACGCGTTGCTTCTGACCATCACTGCCCCGCGCTAACCCGAAAAGATGACGGACTGGACGGCCGACGCGAATGAAGCACTCACTCTTTCTCTAGGTAATTCTAATTCTCTGACTCTGTCCGATCCCCACTCACCCCCAGCTCTTCAGTTCGCGCCGCTGAAGACAAACAGGCGCTGGGAGAGCAAGAATCTTATGAGGGCTTTCATCCCGCTTTCACTTATCCAGTCCGTTTTCGGCTTCAATTCAAGCTACCCACGACTAATGCATTCTAGATATACGGCGAGGACGAGAAACTTTATGGATACAAAGACCTTATCATCGACGTAAGCCATTCTTCTAAACCATTGATGCCTAACTAACATTATTTAGCTACGCTTCGCCTCTGGATCTCTCGTCCAATACCTCAAAGTCAACTATTCTGACAAGCTCGGCTCATCTTCCACTGTCGATGACGTGGAAGGCACTCTGAAAGAGTTTATTCCCTCGGGTGCATTACAAGATGCCACTCTTGTTCTCCTCTGGCTAACATCTTTTGTTTCAGATTACTACACGGATGAGTCAGAGTTCCTCGCACGCGTCGAACGAGACGCGCTGGAGTTCAAGCCGTGCGGAGAGAAAATTCACTCCTACACCCGCCCCTCATCAACAGGTAAAGGGAAAGGGAAGGAGACTGCTGTGGGAGATGGCGAAGATACGATCACGTATGAAGTCTGGCATGTACGTATCCTCTTGCACTTCCTCTTTTCGCCTCTAAAGCGAACAAAAAGACAACATGGGATACTCCGGGATTCAAAGAATACCATCGCCGAATGCAGCTCTTCATCCTCCTCTACATTGAAGGAGGCTCATATATCAACGAAGACGAGGACCCGTGGGAGTTTGTCGTCTTGTACGAAAAACGCACTAGAAAGGATGGGAAGACGTCCACATATCACTTTGTCGGATATTCCTCCTTGTATAATTTCTATCACTTCCCGGAAAAAACAAGGCTCAGGTTGAGGTGAGTGTACTGCCCTTCTTTCTCCCCTTCCTTCCTTCCTCTTACCCTATTCTCTAGTCAATTCGTAATCCTCCCTCCCCACCAACGTCAAGGACATGGTTCTGAACTCTACCGCTCCCTCTACGCCTACGTCCTCTCCCAAGCCCACATCGCAGAACTCACCGTCGAAGACCCTGCCGAGGCGTTTGAGGATCTACGAGACAGGAACGACCTGAAAATGCTCCTCTCCCATACACGATTCATGGAAGAGGCCTTCGGATCGCCGACCATTTCCTACGGCGGCGGACGGGTCGGTGGGGTGGGCAGTAAAGGGAAGAGCGGGAGGGGTGGTGATCAAAAATTGGGTGTGAAAGGAAAGATGGGTCCGCCGGTGGAGAGGGCCTGGGCGGAGGGATGGAGGAAGGAGATGAAGATCGCTGGGGTGAGTTTTTCTCTCACTCTTCTTCCCACTTTGGGCGGGGGTTGAACTTTGAACTTGTGGATTTAGCGGCAGTTTCAGCGGCTGGTGGAGATGCTTACACTGTTGCGGCTTGATCCGGCAGATAAGAGGGCGATGAGGGCGTATAGGCTTCAGGTGAAGGAGAGGCTGTATCGATTCAACTTTGTAAGGATAGATCGTTATTTCCGTTGCTGGTGCTGACCCTCCACGACAGGAAGTTCTCGCACAACTGGAGAAGGAGGAGAGGCTGGAGAAGCTGGAAGAAACGTTCCAGAGTGTCAAGGAGGATTATCAAAGAATATTGGCTATGGTGAGATGAGGCGGATGTGGCGGACGTTGTAACTCGTATTTCATTTATTCAAGATGATTTATTGGTATGATCCTAGTGTGACGTTGGCCTTTGCGTGTAAAGATTTGAACCTCTCGTTCGTCAAGCGCTATTATACGCGTCGGTTAAACGCGTCGCAAAACATGTGATCGCGGAAAGTGATCGAGAGATTGAGGTCATTGAAGTTTCCATCGCAGTGACGGTCACCGCTTGATTCTCTGCCACCACCATCGAATGGATCCAGAGGAGCAGACCGTTCGTCTTTTGGCTCCGTCGGCAGACTCGTTGGCTCAGGTGAAAGTGTTTCCCCTCATTCCCGCGTTGAAGAGGGATGTCACAGAGACTATCGGTGAGACAAACGCCTAACTTTAAAAGAAATCGTTATTGACACTATGATAAGACACTCCTCTAAGTTGGGAGTGCGTCCTTTTCACATCCTACACTTGAACCAATCTCACACTACTAACAGCCAGCTCACCGCCTCCGACATCAACTTCTCCGTCGTCCGTCCCCTCGTCTTCAAATATGCCCGCCTCAAAAACATGTCCTCCATCTACGCCTGCCTCGTCGTTAAATCATATTTCCTCCAAGAGTCCGAAGAAGATTTGGCTTACTCGGGTGTCAACCTCTCTCGTGCGATGCTCTGCGAGATTCTTGCCATAAAGTTCCTGGGTCACTTTGCTACGAATTATATACAGTTGGTTGCTGTGCTCACGACGAGCTGGAATCCTCTCGCGGGTGCTCCGGCAGATATTGTGGAGGAGGTGACACAGGTTTTAGGAGGGGATGCCGACGACGTGATGAACTATCCACAGAGTGCTTTGGAGGTAGGCCTACATAGACACCTGCGGGGAACCTCACCTCCTGACTGATCCTTTTCGAAGATGGCAATATCAACTCAATCCAAAGACCTCCTCTCCTCGCCTGTCACCCAAAAGGTCGTCAACGACATCTACGCCGGACGCGTTATATTCTCTATGGCCGCCACACGCTCCGTCCTCGCTGATAACTACAAACCTCGTCCTATCGAGATCTACGATTCGCGGACGGCTCCGTTCCTGGACCACTACAGACTTCGTGTACCCAGATATGGGGCCATACTCGAGTTCCTGAACTTTGCTGTTCTCCTTGTTACTTTCGTGCTCTTGTTGTTCCGTTTGTGGCACTCGTTTCTCGGTATTCCCTTCTCGCTGTGCCCTGATTGTTCATCCGCACAGACCAGGATGTTGACCGTGTGACGTTATGGGAGTATGTCTTCATTATCGTCGCTGCGGCGTTTACGTTGGAAGAGTACACCGCTTCTACAGAGCATGGGTGGAATAGTATGTTCTTTCTCTTTCAGAGTCCCCTGCAGCTGACACGATTTTTAACAAGTCTACTTTGCAAATGTAATCCGCCTGCCGGAGCCAATGCCATTTATTCGTACACTAACCAATTTAACTGCTGCAGATGTGGAACGTCTTTGACACATCTTTTATCGTCATATTCCTTGGCTATATCATCTTGAGAATTAAGGGGATAGCATATGCCGATCGTGAGCCTCTGCACTGACTCCAATTCACAAGCTAACTCGTGTTGGTCAAATAGCTGCCGCTTCGGAACTTGCGTTTGATATCCTTGCGTGTGGAGCGTGCTTACTCTTTCCTAGGTATGTCGTAGTCCACCAGGGATCTCTCCTTCGCATGCTCATTTCTGTTTGTATAGGCTAGCGTTCTTCGCAGTTACTAACACTATTGTCGTACTGTAATGTCCTCCTCCCTCCATCTTTTCTCCCCAGAAGCTGACTGTATTCCCCTCTAGCTCCCTCCGTGCCATGATCGCAGAGTTTATCTTCTTTATCGGTATCGCAGCGATATGCTTCTCCGGCTTGCTATTCACCCTATGGACACTAGGTACCGTCCTTCTTTCCACCTCCTTTACATTTACTCATTGGTGGAAATATATTTTTATAGGGAAGGAGCACTGGACTGTCAAATCTATAGCCTGGTTAATGGTGCAGATCTGGTTCGGGAACACGTCTCTCAGCTTCGGACAAGCGAAGAGCTTCCATCCGGTTTTTGGGCCGATTCTCATGACGGGGTACGCGGCGTTGTCGAACACGCTTCTGTTGACGAGTATGTACATAGAGCTGATGAGGGATTTTTGTGCTGATTGTGGCATACAAGTTCTGATCTCGATTCTGTCGAATACTGTGGCTAGGATTGATGCGGTGAGTAGCGCCGGCTGGAGTTGGTGGGTTTGTGTAGAGTACGTTGCTGATGAGATTGATAGAATGCTACCCAAGAGGTCCGTTCTGTGGGGGGAAGGAGGTGGCGATACGCGTAAAACTAACGTTGAGAGTTGTAGCACCTCTTTCAATTCGCGATCTCCACCATCGAAGGGTGAGCCTACTATTGTTTTCGTATTTCTCTTTTAGCTCTCAGTAACAGCATTGCATATACAGCGTCAAAGCCGACGCGTTGTTCTCATATCAACCTCGCACGTATCTTCCCCCTCCCACTCCCACTCAACGCTCATAGTACTCAATCCTACTTTAGCATTCAACATCCTCGCCTTTGCGATTCTCAAACCAATGTCCTACATCATCTCCCCCCGCGGACTGCACTCCCTCAACGTCTTCCTGATCAAACTGACCAACTTCCCCATCCTCCTCGTCATCGCCTGCTACGAGCGATACCGCCAATCTGACCAAGAAGGCCTCCCTTTCAAAGTATTCAACAGCATCAAGAACATGCCCCTCATCGACACCCTCGTCGGGTCGACCTCTGCGGATCTGTACGAAGCCATCTTTGACGTCGAGTCGGCTTACGAGGACGAACTATTTGGGACGGAGCGGGAGGAGGATGATGAGAGGGCGGCCGCGGTTGACCTCGATCGCATCGAGGGAGACGTTGCGGAGTAGGAGGACGACGAATGCGGGGTCTCCGACTCCTCATCATGCAAGACGCGCTCAAGGGGCGAGAAGGGCGTTGACGCCGCAGAGTCCACATCGAAGACCCGTGTCGAGTGCCGCGGCGAGTTTGACGGTGGATCCCGGGATTGGGATTGGGGCGGAGGCGGCGGGGGCGTTTAATAGGAGCCCGTTGGCGAGGTTGTTTTCTCCGTCTTCGAGGCCTCCGGAGGTGGTGAGTTCGGCAGGGGTGGAGGCAAGTGTGAGGAAGATGGAGGACTTGGTGGATGATTTGAAGGAATTGCCGATTCATCGGTTGAGGGATGAGATGAGAGAGTTGCAGGTTTGTGTCTTTCGTTCAGTTGATTGACCATGCTGATTTTCTGTTTCTAGGAGCGTCAAGCGAGAATCGAGAATCTGCTTATGACGTTGACGAGGGGGATGAGGAATGAGACGACTACGGCGAGACATGATAGTATGCGATAACCTATCCCTTGAGCTCCTACAGACTTTTTCGCACCTACCAGCAACCTACCAGGCACCTATGTACCTACACTTGTTTAGCATCTCACCATGGGCATGCCTTGGGCAAGGTCAAGGTTGTCCCTCTCCTCGCATGAATACCTCTACAGGCTTCGAGAATGCCCGACTCAGGTTCAGGACCAAAAGATTTAGTGATTCCACAACAGTAGGTATAATAATAGGGATAAATTGCGCAAGGCGTAACAGATAAAAGAGATCGTTGCAGAGTCGTCACTTGTAGTTTTGCAAAGTCATTCATTCGATGAGCACAGACAAATCAGGCGTCGCCAGCCTCCTCACCAGCCACTTCGTCCTCGTCTTTGTCTTTAGTTTCTGCGGCATCCTGACCGTCAGCA
>RZIO01000003.1:3504891-3518151 GCA_004338095.1 Gloeostereum incarnatum
TTGGGTTCTTAGACAAGGAAGGAAAGAACCTGTGGATTGCCTCCCTTGGAGATTCTGAAGCTGGCGAGTATTTCTACTCGTTAACAGTTGTCGTTTGACCAAATTCATATAACCAGTCGGAGGATACATGACCCCGGACGGAACTGGGCGAGGGAAATCACTCAACGACCTGCACAACTGCAAAAACAAAAAAGAAGTAGAGAGGATCCATGCAGAGCACCCGGGCGAGACTGGGCTCATCGTGTACGCTCGAGTTTTAGGTGTTTTGGCCATCACGCGCAGTACGCCTCTTGTCATCAGCCTTCTGCGTTTCGCTCACGTTTCCGTCCACAGCGTTGGGGGATCATCAATTGAAGGTCCCAATCACCCTTGCGGCTAACGTCCTCGCGTATGGCTATCCATCCCCCATCACCCTGTCGTCTTTAGAACGCTGGGCGATCACAAACACCACTCCACCGTACCTCTCGTCCACTCCCACGATCCACCATCATGTTCTCACCCCGGGTGACGTTCTCGTGTTTGCGTCTGACGGTCTTCGAGATGCATTTTGGAACGCGCAAAAGCTGAAATTCGACGACCCTGCCACCAGGGCCTCTTTCTTCGTTTCTCTCGCGGGTGCCGGCAGGGGCGATGATTTGAAGGCATGGTCAGAAAAACTTGGACACAAGTTTATCGCGCTTCAAGAGGGAGATAATGTAGCAGAACGGGTGATCAAGAATGCACTCTTTGGAACAGACTTGAGGAAGATGGCAGCCGATGTAGAACGCGATGATATTTCTGTTGTCGTCGTGAAGTTATAAAATGTGACGGTAACCAGTAGCTACAACCGGTAGAACGGCAGGGGACAGTATAGGAAGCGTAGTTGAAGCGTAGGACGAACGTTCGTGAGTTAGAGTGTGAGATAACTGTCTGCTGCTAAATGGAATGTGCTAGTTCGTAACGGTCTCGCGCGTGTATCCGCTCTTACTGGGGTAAAATCTAACCAAGTGCGCGCTTCTTGATCTTGTGCATCACCGGAGAAGATGATGCGGAGAGCTGAGGCGATCGATGAGGGACGTGCCATGTCGCCTAGCAGGTCGTCCCGGAAGCGTCGAAGAATTTTGGTCTACGAGAGGGGCAGAAAACGTATAGGCCTGACACGTTGTTTCAGTAATCAGTTTTCGGGAAGAAGACAGACACCTTTCTCACTGTTTTGCTCGTATGTCCTGCCGACTTTCCGAAAATGAATGTGTCTGTCGAGTGTTGAAATGGCGGGCAGTCGATCGAGGAAAGAACGCGGCGCCTTTTTGAGTTAACCGGAGAGCCTGGCGAAGCCAGTAAGACCATGATACCATTTGCAACAGAAGCGATGTGGTTACCATTGTGAGCAACACATGAATGGGCCTCCGATTCTGTAGGACCTACGATGGTGCTTCTGCGACGCTTTTTTGAATTCATTTGGTTCGTCGATGGAGAGCTTGAAGGTGTGCCGTCTGCAAGAGTATCCCGCCAAGCACAGACAGCTTTGTCCAAGAGGTCTCTAGAATAGAACTCTTCAGTCCAGCGGATGAGTTCGTCTTCGTTGTGATCGATCTGCCACGCGGCACCAAGAACTGTCTCCAGCACGTTTCCGGGGAACTTGCAGCGACGGTCGGGATCGCGGTGGAAACAGCCCATCTCTCTCATGTAGAAGCGGAATGAGCGATTGCTTTGTAAAGGGGCGGAAATCATCTAGGAGAAAACGTCTACGACGTAGGTAGGGAGAGGTATAGAATACAAACCTCGGCTTCTTCGGCGGCGTACGCCATTCCATCGCCTTGGGTGAGGATACGAGATGTAAGATATATGATAGAGACGGCATCTCCAAGAGTTTCCAGGCACTCGCGTAAGTTGAAAAGCAGAGATGTTGCAGAAGGAGCAAGATCGATGGCGTTCACAGCGTCGAGGGAGACGACAGGCAGCCGGTGTAGCGCGTCCGCAGTATCAGAGGTAGTCATGTCGTAGAAATGTTTGTCTATTGCGCATTGGACGGAATTATGCTTGAAGTCATTTTCTGTAGAAGGACAGTAGATTCTATGATTGTGGGCGGGCCAGGACCCATCGCGGTTGATGCATCCATTGCACATGGTAAGAGAAAATAAGGCTAGTAAAGTTATCCGAAAAGTTGCCGTCAACAGCACAGCGGGCGAAAGAGAGTCGGAGAGGCGGAGGAATCGCAAGTGATGGTAGAAGTCAAGATGGGTTTTGGCCGAGACGACCGAAAAGAGACACTACAGGGTTAGGGTTACGATCCTTATCTTATCATCTTATCATTTGGTCCCTTGCCAACACATTTCCAATATCTCTTCAGTCAAAACAACCTTCTCGACTATAACAGCCACTGTGTATTGTGCTTTTGACAAAATCTGTTTCGCGATTTCTACTCGTCGCATTGTGCAGTCGCTGTAATTCCGAAAAGCTCGGAAGCAATCGGGCCCGAAATCATGGCTGGCTTACCATTGTATCGTTTCGGCGTCCACCATTTACGAGGCTCACCACTATACCGGGTTGTCTTTCCGTTCCCTGTCTTTGAGCCTTTGAATTCTCAATCGTGAACTCCGATCTTTGCTTCTTAACCTTTACCATCTCTCAGCATGGCCTCGACAACCATCGGCCCTGCAAGAAAGACAACAGCAAAGGACGTTGCTAGCAAGATCTGGCATCACGTCGTCCGACACACTGGGGTAGGAATAGTATGTGCTGTGGCGTACTTCGATCCGTATGTGTTCTTAGTATTCCTTGCGTCGAGCTTGCGCGTCCTTATCTCTACTTAGGGGCAATTGGGGAGTTGACCTCCAAGCAGGTGCTGAATTTGGCTACAGGCTACTCTTCGTGGTTCTCCTTGCTGGGATATTTGCTGTCTTTCTTCAGGTATGATTTTCACTGCTGGGTGTACTCTTTCGATGCTGACCGTTTGTCGTTCCCCAAAGGTCTTGGCTTCGCGTCTGGGATGTGTAACCGGAGTTGGTAAGTACACCATCCATTCTTTCCCTCAAGCATATGTCAGATACGGAGCAAGCGTCCCTTGATTGGAACATGCTCGACTCCGTTATTCTGGGCTACCATTGGGGATGTGCACATCTCCGTATCTTCCCATTGTAACACCATTCAGTGCCTTACATATCATTCTGTGGAAACTAGCGAATTTAACTTTTCTTGGCGTGTCTCCCTTTCAGATCTGGCCTCCCACTGCAGGCTCCTCCTGCACTCACGCCCAAAGCACAAACTACTCTGGCGATGGCTCGGTCTTTACCCACTATACCTGCTAGCGGAAATCGCCATTATTGCAACGGACCTTGCGGAGCTCCTTGGCTCGGCCATCGCACTGTGCCTTCTGTTTCCGCGGCTGGAGCTGTGGCACGGGGTCCTGATCACAGCATTCGACGTCGTCTTCTTGCTTGCGATGAAGGACCCTTTGGGTGGTCGGCCCGTGAGGTCCTTTGAGATCTTGATTGGGTTTCTTGTAAGATGCTCCCGTTCTCACTCCTCGGCTATAACGCGACTAACAAATCTTCCTTCATATGGAGGTTCTCGCGGTACTCGTTTGCATGTGCATCATTATCGCACGCGCGGATGTCCACTGGGGACACGCCTTCCAAGGCTATCTCCCGTCCAAATACATCGTCCAAAACGGAGGACTCTATGTCTGTGAGTACGCCGTTATGACCAGTCCTCCTCCTTTCTCTCCAAGTATGTAGCTAAGCGTACCCATGATAGCCGTAGGAATCTTGGGAGCAACTGTCATGCCCCATAGCCTATTCTTAGGCTCAGCGTTGGCGACGCAAGATAGATTATCGCAGAAACAGCCTGCTAATGATGGCAACGTATCTTCAACTCCCACCTTGTCGTCGTCGTCATCAGTTCCCAGCGAAGAAACCCTTCCAACGTTTTCTCCGCCGCCTAAAACAGCATCCGTTACGCGCTTTATACCCTCATTTCTCGCCGCGTCATTCCGCCGACCTCCACCTAGCTCATACTCGACTGAAGCCAAGACCCATGCGGAAAGAGAGAACAGGCCGCTGGGTATCGTTAACGCGCATATCCTTCACGGGACTATAGACATCTTGGTTAGTTTATTGGGATTCGCAGTGGTGATCAACAGCTTGTAAGTGTGTCTGCTCTCGAGTTTGAAGTATCTTAACCGGTCCTCTAGGATCCTCATTCTTGCCGCCTCTGTGTCGCGGGAGGAGGGTAGGGAATCGCCAGCCAGTTTGTTTGACGCATACGATACAATACGGGATTTGGTTGGGCAAGGTTAGTCGACATTTGCATCCATCATTTATGTATCCCACCTGATTCACTTTGCTTAGCCGCTGCGACGTTATTCGCCGTCGCCTTGCTTGCAGCTGGACAGAGCTCGTCGATCATTGCTACTTTGGCGGGACAAGCGGTGTCTGAAGGATTCTTGCGGTGGAGAGTTTCTGTGAGTGTTCCCCAAACGTTTCATCGTCTCTCACCTTACTGGATGGATTCCTATGGATAGCCAGTACTACGTCGACTGCTGACACGTTTAATAGCCATTATCCCTTCCATGGCCGTAGCCATCGCGGTGGGAAGGGATGGTATTGATTCACTCCTTGTGGCGTCTCAAGTAGTACTGGCCGTCGTCCTTCCGTTCGTCTCGATACCTTTGATGTGGTGTACGAGTCAAAAAGCGATAATGTTGTCAAGAGATGAGAGCGGGAAGACAGCAGACTTTAGTAATAATTGGCTCGTTATCGGGTTTGGTGTGGCCATCTTGTTGATTGTGGGTGTCGCTAATTTGTATGTTCTTGTTGAACTGGGGAGAGGTGTTTCTTGAAGCACATTGTACCTCTTGTAGTGATTTTTGTGTAGCATAGTCTGTGTATTTTAAATAATTTGCCGGTTCTCCCGATCTGTTGTGAGGCGCATCACCGTGCCACTCGATCCGACGGCGTGAGATTTTCGTGACTTCTTTTCAACATGCATTGACCTGCTTCATCATTTTCAAAGTCATAAACGATGCCTTCCGTGGAGGATATTTATTAGGAGAGGTATTCTTTTACCCAGAGTCGCTCTTGGACCATGTAGCTCTTTCGCTGTCAAATATACTATCATCTCGTCATTGTACAATCCCCCGGACGACTGGGAGGTATAACGTCCATCCATACTGGATCAGAGATGGAACGCCAGTCTCAACAAGTTCAAGATAATGGGGCACTTTACTGCGGTCACTGACGAGATTACCTTCAGAAGTGCCGTGTCAGGAAGCGTTCTTGGGAAAGGGAAGTACATCCTTGTTATGCTCGATTGGTTCTTGCTACTCTCAGAGTCTCTTCCATCTCTTTCGAAAGATTGCTCCACAGTCTACGCGACTCAACCGTCTCATATCTGTCTGCACGCTCACTCATGCGCGCATTTCCCGTGAAACTCAATCCCCGTCCACGTTGCAACTTAATTTGAGCAATGTTGGGGTTGTTTCCAGTTGCAGTGTTGTTGAGCTGCACACGGTGCAGTTCTCGAGTATATACGACTTGCTTCATCTGCTATCTATACTCCCACAGCTATGAGAGGTGGCCTTGTCGATGTCACTTTCACTCATATCGACGAGATTGAATTAGAGCTGTCTAGGGAAATGAGTGATGCAATGTCTTCCCTGACCAGTATCCAGCTGGTGGGGACACCCAGCACTCCCCTCCGGCAAAGCTTTGCTCTTTCGTGTTCGACCACGCTGGAAGAAAGGTGTGAAGAAATAGAGTTTGCGTGATCCTTTGTGGACGCATTCCGAACAGGAGATCGTGCGCCCAAAGGTGCAATCATTCCTCCAGAGAGTGGCTCCCCAGCTGCGTTGGCTACAAATGACTTTGCATATTGGAAGGCAGGTACGTATTCAGTGATACGATAGTGGAGATCCTAATGCCTAATGGCCAAGTGTTCTGTCTAGGACATCACCTCTTCAATACTCTTGACCTCAACGAATACGACTCGGATACACTCATGATCTGCTGCATTATACAGCCGTTCTTTAGGTCACACTTCCTCAGTCAGAAGATCATCCTTTGAGATACTTTGCGATAAAAATGTATCTTGCATGAGAGAGAGTCATTTCAATTTGGTGACGAGAGTACCGAAGCTTTTACGCGTGGGACGGGCCCGAGGAGTCCACAGATATAGATGCAGTTCTAGCTTCGCGTACTTAGAAGGCTCCAGAAGGTGGCGATCCTGTTCACACATGGGTTTCCTGGAGTGACGAACGTTGGCCTTGGAGATGGCGTTGCCCTTCATGCATGCCCAAGTGTCGTATTTTTGGGATTTTGGAGGTGCGGATTATGGATTTAGTGGCGGCGATAATTAAAATCGACGCCTCACCTGGTCACGGACTGCCGCGGTGATCAAATTCCGGCTTACGTCACGGACAAGGTGAGGTGGCTGGAAGGCGGCTTTGTATTCGACCGCCACCATGGGCTCTTTCGAGGACCTTCCCATTGAACTCCTTTATGAAATCTTCAGCTACTTTAGAACGGAAACTCACGACCTCGACCAATGCGCTCTTGTCAGCAGAACGTGGAATCAGGCTGCTCGACAAATCTTTCCAACGGCGTCGATTGTCGTGCATTCTCGCAAAGCCGTGAAGCTCAGGAAGCTTCTGTCTTCTGCAGCTTGCACTATATCTCAGAACGTGGAATGCCTCACCATCAACGGGTCATATTCAAATGCACCTCCAGACTGGAGATGGAATACCAGCGTTCAGAAGATCATGAACTACTTTGAAGGAGTTTCGGTCAACCTGACCCTGAAGCATGTCGTCGTTACTGTAAGTGAAGGCAGGGCTAGAGACAGGTGCATCGTGCCATTTTCCTTTCAATTCTGGCTTACCTATTCATCCCTACAGGCTTATCTATAACATACGCCAGTTAGCTACTTCATACCTACATCCAGCTTCTATCATTCGAAGAATATTCCCGAAGAAGACTCGCCCTTCAAAACCTACCACTCTACTCATCGATCTCAAACGGAGAACGTTTTCCCCTCACTGTGGATCTCTAGATTTGAATGATATCCGTTTCAAGACCGTAGACGACATGGTCAAATGGATATCCTCCATGCCATACCTAAGTTCTCTGGGGGTATCCGACATCGAGATTACAGACTCTCAGAAACTAGACATACCTCTGTGGGTAGCGAAGACGGAATCGCCGTTCACCTCCTTGAAGAACATCCGGCTTGTTGGGCCTGGTCCTGCTACGCAGGCAGTTGTGTCCCTTATCTGCAAACAGAAAACGGTGGAGATTGAAAGGTGTAGTCTTCGGGACCCGATGTGGGCAGATGGAGAAGAATCTATTTATAAACCACTCATGGAGGAGTTCGTCGCCAAAATCGCACCTAATCTTCGAGCATTGCATCTCGCGTTTGACTTCAAAGGTAAGCTCTCTCTCCCTTGACATCTCCAAATCTCTATGCTCAAAAGAACAATATATGCCAGGCGTCAATTTCCTTGACACTCTCGATCTGGGCGCTTACACCTTGTTGACATCCCTCTCCATGTATCTTACTTTGACTCCCTTCCTCACCGAAGGTCACTATGACACGTTCGGAGTTGTACACACCCTGCCTTCAACGTCCCTTGTCGAGAACGTGACGCTCTACATTCATTTCGAATTTTTCCTTCTCCAAGATATCTCTGAGAGGATCGGGCCTAGCATGGAGCGAGTAGATGAATCTCTGGCGCGGATGCAGAACTTAAAGAATGTCGTCGTCATCGTTCTGTCAGTATTTGCGCTAGTGATGCCGGATGGTGATGATGCGAAGGCGGTGGTGGATACACTGATGCCGAGGTGTAAGAGGATGGGGATTCTTTCGGTCGGATCGTTGGTTGGTGCTGTAGCTGGCGCAAGGGGCTAGAATGGAGCTTTAGGCGAATGAGCGGTCTCTCGAATGGCTTTTAGGTTCTTCAAGGACTCGGACATTCAGATGTATGTAACTGTAGAAGATTATCTATTCAGGCTGTAAAACACTTGTATGTATTATCAACGTCGGACCCCGCCGTTGTATATCTTATATGATTTCATGGATCTAGTTCTAACTGCATGCCCGGAATGTATAGTCTCGGCTGCGGGCCGGGACTGCGTCTGCCACATCTTGTCCTCCTTCCATTCACTCAAAAGACTGCCCAGCCCTGCGCATTCCGCAGAAGTTGTCATTCATCTTGCAATTGCTATAAAGAAAACTATCTTCTGATTTGTCGCTTCATCCCTTGCGAACGATGGCCGTAAACCCTAACGAGGACACAGAATTGTACGCCCTCAAGTTCTTCACAACTCGGGATATGTATCATATCTGATCAGTGAGCAGCAATGACGCCCTTCGCAAGCACGGGATTATCCCGCCGCGTGAGCCACCACCACCGTCTCCTTCGCCGCCACCTTCACCGACATTCGACGATCTCCTGAATGACTTCACGTCTAAGGAGCTTCAGGAGCTCGCAGACGATGCCCACGACGACGAAACTCAGCGCATGATTGATGCCTATCGACGTCAGCAGCTGTCTCAAGAGAAAAGACTAGACAAGAAGGCGCGGTTTGGGAGAGTGTACCCGATCGGCAGGGAAGATTATACACGGGAGGTGACAGAGGCTAGCAATGTGGACGAGGAAGATGATGAGGATGAGAAAGGGACGGGGGTCGTGTGTTTTCTGTATAAAGATGGGTGAGGCCTAAATATCTTCCTCTTACGCTAGCTGACGGTGGAGTCTAGGATTCCGCGCAGCGATCGTGCTTTTGAACATGTTCGGAATCTTGCTGCAAGGTATCCGAGGACAAAATTCGTGTCCATCATCGGGGACAAATGTATTCCGAATCTACCTGATTCCAGGGTACCGATGTTCATCGTGTATAAGAAGGGCGATATTCGGAACCAGATTATTGCATGGGGCGCAGATCGTGAAAGGACACTTGAGGGTATGATAGTTCTCTCTGCTTCCTTTCAAATCGCTTATCCCTCTTCTTGTTATGCAGAATTAGAAGCTCTACTAATAGTCACTGATGCTCTCCATCCTCCGGAGAAGCCACCTCCAAAGTCCAGCCGCGATGACGAGAGCTCAGACGAAGAAGACGGAGAGGGCTACGATCGGTCATCGCGTATGCGTTCTGCGGGTACGTCGGTGAACGGACGGACAAAGAAGAATATTCGAGGACCTGCGAAGAATGAAAAAGGAGGCGATTCAGATTCGGACTTTGACTTTGACTTGTAAAGATTTCAGATGTATGACATCTTGTACCTCGTGGTATGTGCGTATCTTGTATCCTTTAATGGAAGAGATGTTTTAATCTAAGTAGTATCACCCATTCACACTAAGTAAGTGTAATGCAATGAGACACTCGGTGCACCCAGGCCAGCACTTCAGAGAGCGGTCCCGAAGCTAGAGTAAGTGGCTTGTCGTTGGGTGTCTTCCAGAGACAGCAGTGGGATGTCCTAGGTGCCCGGACTCCCTTGCTGTAATCGACGAATGGTGGGATTGGGATGGAGGAGATGGAACGGTGTAGCTTGTAATGGACTCACGAGCTACCTTCATTGTCGTAGAATCATCATCCATGATGCCGCCACAGACGCCACACTCATGTACTACATACATAATAACCCGGGTCCTTGCGGTTGTTCTCGCCTCTGCTTTTTCGTCAATACAACGTCAATAGATACCTACGGTCAATGGGTATCTTTTATCTTCATCTCCCTTCCTTGTTCGCTGTTGTCTATGCGACTCCTACGAAAACATCTTCTTTTGTGACGAGCCAGACAATAAGCGTGCCACTTATCTGTTGCCGTGGCCCGCGCGGTAACGAGACGATAAATACCTTAAGCTGTAGGACGATCTGGCTTTCCAAAGACCCGAAATCTGCACTATAATCAACTGGTGAGCCGAACTTTCTCTGACGTTCTGGTTCATAAATCATGGCATAATACTTAGATGTCAAGAGAACTCATTCTTCCCATTGCTATCGCTGCAATCGCCATCTACGCTGGCACGTTCTTCGGCCAGAGAGAAACCACAAACCCGTCAAACCCTTCCTCTCTCAATCCTACAACACCAAGGCACGACCAGCCAGGGTCACGCACTCGGGGCGCTGGTCCATCTGGTGGTCCCTGTTCTCTTCCCGCTGTGGTCGACGCCAGCCCGAAAACAACCTCGTTCGACCCTCGTAATCCTATAGCTATACTCGAACCAAAGATTGTCGCAGCCTTGCAAGGATCCTATGTTCAGACGAGTGAACAGAAGCAGACTGAGGAACCATCGCAGACTGTTACTCCTGTGCCGGATTTGTCGCCGGAAGACCTTTATTGGCGTATGCGCCGCTCTCGGGCGTTCATTACACAGGTGGAGGCTAGGGTTGGCCTCGCCTCCCTGAACGGTTTAGTGGGTGACCCAACACAGGCTCGGACGAAAGCAGCTTTGTTCCGTCGTCTCCTCTTCGGAAGAGACTGTGAAATTCTCAGCATCGTTGCTATACTACGTCTCTGCACGCGTATCCGAGAGCTTGCCGTTACGAGTCGAATTTTCTGTGAACTATTGCACCGCCCAGAAGACCTCCCTGCCAACTTGGATCTGACTGTCCTTCCTGAGCAGACGACCTTCCAGGACGACGATCTGCGCGAGATACCCCAGGCCATCCTCAATTCCACTGCCGAAGCGCGAGGAAAAGTCAAGAAACTGGCGTTCCTCACAAACACGCCTCTTCAAGGTCCGGCTTGGCTTCCACTGAATTTGTTCCATAACCTCTCTCATCTTGCCGTTCCGGTTGGATCTTATCTCGACCTCAATAACATGATGACAATCTTACCAGGGTTTGAAAGCGACAGTTTTCCTATTGCCTCAGGGATCGCAATCTACCTCTCAGATAGATGAGATACTGCGAAAGCACGTTTTTATGAATCGCAGGATCTTTCTTTTGGATTATCTTTCCGATTCAAAGTACGAATATCGGAGAGATATGCTACCTCCGGTGTATGAGCAGTGGAAGGAGGCGGCAAAGGAGCCCAGCTTTTGGAAGCGGGCGCACATTTTTACGGTCGACAGGGCAAGGTGATTCTGCTCTTCCTCCTCACCTTTGCTTGGCTGATGAGCAATGATCTAGGCAGATGCTGAGATCACTCGAGTTCACACCGTCGTCACCATCGTCACAGGGTCCGCCGTCGTGTCCAGTGTTGGAGGAATGTATCACTTGCTTCAAGGGACGGTACGCAGAAATGCCTCTCAAACGGCCTGGCTCCCATGAGACTTTCATGCCTCTGTCTCTCGTTCGACAAGTCTCCATCCATCCAGCACTCGATGCCGTTGTCGGCGTTAGCGGCATGCTCAGATGTTTTCCAAATGTTGAGGAGCTCGCATTGAGCTGCCTGCGGTTCGATGAACTGTTTGCACCGAATGTTGGCTTAACGAGACCATTCTACTCCAGCCAAAGAACCATCGATTTGATGATTCTCGACGACCCAAAGATAACTGGCCTTCGTTTGCGTCAACAGCCCATACCCAAAGGGTGACTCGTCTTGTCCTTTGGAAAGGTCTTACTCATCATCAGGATGTATCATGGGGCACCTTCCCCAGCCTCGCTCATGTAGCTCTTCCTCAAGAGCAGGCAGATTGGGATATCATTTGTTCATTGCAGGACGAGTGTCCTAATCTCCGGTCCATGAAAGTGATTCTTCCTCGCTCCTTATTTGCTGACATGGATGGACCAGAGCATTTTATGCTGTGGACAAGGGCTTTGTGTTGGGATTGTCAAGGCTTTCTTGCGTGTTTGTATTTCTTTCTACTATGAGGGTTATGAGCAAGACAGAATCTGGGATCAGTAGTAATTAGCAGTTGTATTCAGAGTGCCCGACATATAGCATAGTATCTAGCACTCTCCGATCGTCAAGCTGGACGTATACCCAACCGCTTTATTCCAAAGTTTCTCTCCGTCGAACTCAACACTCCAAGCCGTGTATTGATCGTTGATTTCCGGGATCAGCGCATGTACTCTGCGTTCGTCGCGGCGCCGGCGAACTATCATGTCGAGTATACTATGCTTCCTGGTTAGCACAACCAACATCTGCATCGCCGATGACGACAGAGGTGGGTTGAGAATGGCGTTCAGGTCCTCATTCGAGGAATGAAATAGTACATGGACGGCCAGATGTGTCAGGCGAGGAAGCATGGAGACGTCTAAGTTACATGATGATCCCGACCTAAAATCATCCATATTGTGGATGATGAGGTGGGTGATGCGTCGAAGAATGGGATGGGTGTAACTGTATTTCAGCGCCTCATTTCTGAATAGCCTATGATCTCGCTCTGGAGACCCACCCCCGAAATGAATCGTGAGCTTCAGGTCTGTGTCGCTATAAGCCCAAGCTGCGTCGACGTCGCTCTCTACAAGGGAGAGGAAACAATCTCCCGTGAGAGCCAGGTTGTTTATGTTCGGACACCTCTCCATGATGCCTGGCATGAATGTCTTCGGGTTCCTCTTGGACTCGAAAACAACATAGGAACCAACCCACAGGTTCCTGGCGTAGTAGAGCGGATGGACCCAGTTTGGGGACGGATAGCCAAATGGATAACTCAGAAAATAGTCAAGGTCCTCAATACAGTGGATGGTGATTGTTGGGATGTAATATGGAAGAACGAGCGTGCGAGCCCACGAAGATACCCCGCACAGGGCACGGCAGGACTCTGGAAGGCCAATAGCGGCTTGCTCGAAGATGAGATGAATAATCTCATTGGGAAGGCGAGAAAAGAAGGGCTTGGTTTCGTTGGTCAGGCCCAGCCTGTTAAGTGCGATAAGAGGGAGCCGTAAGAGTCGAGGGAGCATCGTGAATGGATCCTTGGTAATAGACATTGGGAAAGAGTTCTTGGATCCTTCATTATGTTCGAAAATTTCATATACGTTAGCATGTTCCTTTTTTCTACTTTGGGAACAAGGTTGTCAGCAGTGCTAGTGAGGCTTGAGAATCTTGCGGCATGTGATGGATCGACAGAACAAGGAAGTTGTATTGGATGTGGCGGTGCTGACCTGACTGGACTCTTCTACAGTGCCTGTCATGACCTCTCCGTGACCAAGTTTTTTTAGGAAAATAATTTAGCTTGATTTTTTTCCATTTTTTTCTGGGAAGAAACCCATAAAAAGAATGTGTTTGACACAATTTCCATTTTTTTCCCACGGTGGTGCATTTTTTTCGGTCCAAGTGCCCAACAATTTATGGTGTCAATTTGGTCTACAGAGGACTCCATCATGCCCAAAGCCAACA
>RZIO01000003.1:3518605-3541670 GCA_004338095.1 Gloeostereum incarnatum
ACCAGCAAGTATCATGATGGATATTAACATAATAAACCGCGAGGGCATCGCGTAGGCTCACAGCGGCGTCAACGGTGGGTTTTCGGCCTGCGCCGAGATCCCCGAGCCATGGGTGCATTTTTTTTGAGGTGTCAGATTTTTTTTTTGAGCTACGGCTTAACGGTGCACACTGTACATACTTCTATTGTATCTAATGCTATTTGAATGCTTTTTGAGACCACACAAAAGGTTGTAAAAATGTAGTTAGAGATGGAAGATTTCCGATCATTCTCCGCCAAATGCCTGATCGGGAAGTCATGAGGGGCACTGTATTCCAGTCAGAGGAGCATCAAGCTGACGATTCTCGACCGGCCGAAGAGGCCTACCTGGCCTTCATGTGGGTCAACAGCTAGCACGCAGAGGGTCACTCACCTTGTGTTCTGGAAGGGCGGAAATCTCCGAAGAACGACATGGACCGTGTTCCCAGGTCTCACGCATATCGCTCTTCCTCAGGCAGATGTGGATTCGTCTGTCATCAAGATGGACAGACACCATGTCCTAGTCTCCGATCCACAAGAGTAATTTTACCTCGCTCTTTGTTTGCTGACTACAAGCCCAGAGCTTTTCACGCAGTGGGTCAAGGCATTGTACCAGGAAATCGCGGTTTCTTTACGCGTTTGAGTATCTTTCTATTACGCCGGTTTCGACAAGGACGAGATTTGGGAATGCTGATGACACTCGTAAGGCAGAGCGGCGTCACGCAGACGCTTGCGCAGTGTAACAATAGTATGGAGATGTCGTTAGAGTCTTACAGTACTGTCAATTTCGGTAACATAATATATTGTTTCCGAGAGGAGCTCAAGCTCATGCAATGACCTCTAGGGTGGACACGTACCTAGCTGCCTTACTCCAAAGATCCTCCCCATCCAACTCGAGGCTCCAAACCTTAGGGGAGTATTGCCTGCCCCTCTCCGAAATGAAGGCATACAGTCTACTTTCTTCGCGTCGGCGAGCCACCATATCGAGCATAGTGTCATGGTCGAGAGTCAGTATAACCAGCATCTGAAGCTGTGCCGATGACAGCGATGAGCGGCAAAAGTTGTAGAGATGCTCAGTCGAAGGGTAGAAGAATAAATCCGTGAACGCCAGATGGGTGAGGCGGGAAAATACGGATATGTTTAAATGATTCTCTTCTATGCTGTCGATGTTATGGATGGAGAGGTGGGTGACACGGTTGAGGATGGGGTGGCTATAATGATATTTTGGAGCATCATTGGTGAACAGCCTACAATCTCTCTCTGGATGGATGTTTTCCGGAAGTATCCACAGCCTTATGTCTGCGTCGTTCCGGACCCACGCTGCATTGGAGTCACTCTCCACGAGAGAGAGGAAGCAGTCTCCGGTGAGCGCAAGATTATTGAGATTCGGACACATATCCATGATATCCGGCATGAACGTCTTGGGGTCTCTCTTGGACTCGAACATGACATACGCCCTGATCCACAGATTTCGAGCGTAGAAGGGGGGGATGGATCCAGTCAGCGGATGGGCGACTGATGGGATAGCTCAATAGATGATCAAGCTCTTCAGGAAGCTGGATGATGATCGTCGGAATGCAGTAAGGCAAGATGAGCATACGAGTCCACGAAGATACCCCACACAGGGCACGGCAGGACTCTGGAAGGCCAATAGCGGCTTGCTCGAAGATGAGATGAATAATCTCATTGGGAAGGCGGGAAAAAGAGGGGTTTGTTTTCGTTGGTCAGGCCCAGCCTGTTGAGTGGAGCCGTAAGAGTCGAGGGAGCATGGTGAATGGGTCGGTAATAGACATTGGGCAAAAGTTCTTGGATCCTTCATCATGCTCGAAAGTTTCATATACGTTAGCAAATTCCTTTTTTCTGCTTTGGGAACAAGGGCGAGGAGCTTGAAATTTCTCGCGACGGATCAGCAGAACAAGGAATTTCTATATTTGGATTCGGAAACTTGCCAAATTCAGAAATGTTCCGCTTTTTCTTTCTTGTCAAATTGTCATACTAGGTTACACAACTGAAGCACACAAATGTGAAAACTTGAAGTAGCAATCAATGATTTATACCTCATCTACACGCGTGCGGAGCCTGCGACGAAAAGTCGGGTCATCACATGCGAGTCATCTTATCTTCTGCTTGGCCTAGATCACGCGTGAGGGTTTTATGCTCGTTCTATGATCATGATGAAGCTACGAATTTCTTCTTCTATCTTTACCTGCGACGATGGCGCCGAAGGACGCACTAAGGTCACCTTCAGCACAGACAGTAGAGAGAAGGTCAAGACGCTCTAAAACTCGTGGAGTCGTTCAAGTATCTGGTTATTTCAGTACTTCTATCTCTCCTATTATCTTCATTCTGGATCTCCTTTCGCATTCAGTCTCCTTCTTTAGCAGTCGATCTGCCCAAAAATCCAGCAGACGAATGGGAAGACAACGTATTTCCTTTTCGCAACCAGACACCATGGGACATATCCACAAACTACCCATACCCTCGCGTCCTGGACTATGATGTCCAGGAGGGCACATGGCTTCGTCTCGATGTACACCCAACGACGGGGGATATTGTCTTCGATATGATTGGCGATTTGTACTGTATATTAGGCAATGAAGCGCTCAGCGGTGAAGTCGCAACAGCACGGCCTATCCTTGTCGGCGTCCCACACGACTCAGATCCGAGATTCTCTCCTAATGGCGATCGTATCGTGTTTAGGAGTGATGCAGAACTTGGCGTGGAGAATATTTGGGCTCTGCCTTGGAAGGGATGCAGAGAGATGGATTTGCGTGGTTCACGCATCGATACGCGCCTCGGAAGCGCGTTAAAAATGAAGGAAGTTGAAGAGGGTCTTTTGATACGAGGTGTTAAGGAAACGGCGGAGAGGAAGACCAATCGACTTATTCGGGAAGGGAGATGGGAAGGTATGCTGTCCTACTATCATTTGGCCTCTCGTAGATTTTGACACTGCTCTTAGCTCAAAGAGTCACCAATGAAACTTTCCGTTATGTCACCGCTGCACGTTTTCATCCCTCTGGTACCAAGGTCATTGCTTCCAAATGGTTTACCTCGACTATTACGATTGGAGCATCTGAAGGATGGGAATTCGACCTCTCTTCCTCTGGGCCCGATGTTGGGCGCCGTGTTCTGGGACGGACGGTACCTCCAGGTGGAGACTATGGTGAAGTTCAGATCGGGCCAGAGCAGTTTCTTTGGTGGAAGAATGACACCATTATCTATTCAAAAAATACTGCGTTCGATTACAAGCTCTCGGACTCTGTAGCCGGTCAGTTTACTATGTCATTCTTATCCCTCTTTTCCTCAGTCTTCTTTCTTGGAATAGATGTTCATAAAGGAACTTATGCTATCTTCACCCACAATGTAACCACCCAACGCGACGAACTCCTCGTAAGTGCTTCCCCTGGAGGCGCCTCGCGACCCGAAATTTCCCGGGATGGCCGCACGCTCGCGTTCGTTCGTCGCGAAAGAGACCACGAGATCCTTGTGCTCAAGTAAGCTCCTTCCAAAATTTGACGCGGCCATCATACTTACGCTACCGATACAGAGACCTGGTGACAGGAACTCTTCACTACGTCTGGGACGGGCTATCCTATGACACCTTTGGTCTCGCCAACACCTACGGCACATATCCCTCTTTCGCTTTCAGCCCGTCGGATGACGCTATCATCATCTGGGCAGCAGGTCAGATCTACAGTGTAGCTTTGTCGGTTAATGACTTGGGAGAGAAGGTTGCCAATCCTTCTTCGAAACCACGGCCAATCCGATTCACCGCACACATCGAGAAGCGCCTAGCAGAAACATTGAAGACTTCTATTGACGTCGTCGGCTTCGAAACAAAAGATACCCAGCGCGTGAATGCGTTCAAAGAATTGGTCGCCGACGAACGTGGGGAGCGCGTTGTTTTCCAGGCTGCGGGTGTCACCATCTTTCAAGATCTCGTCCAGAACATTACCAGGAAAGTGCCTGTCTTGCATCCCGAGGCAGCGTATTACTCTCCGTCCTTCGCCGCTGGGGACCACATGTTAGTCATCCATGCAAGATGGTCTGATACAGATTTCACCTCCTTTGAAGTGGCTGACTTGATGAATGATGTTGTGTATGCCGTGACTGGCATCCCAATGGGTCGTTATTTCTCTCCCACCTTGTCCAGGGACGCGTATGAGAATCGAAGACTCGCGTTCTTGAAATCTGCGGGCGATTCGATGACGGGATTCATCGTCGCTACCGCTTCCCCAGGCTTGTACATCACAGACGCTTACATGGACTACCGGTCTGGGACGATATATGTGACTGACATCGAATTTATCCCGTCGGAAATCGACGTGGGCAATTCAGCTACGTCCATCAGGTTCCTGGACAAGTCCAATATCTTGGTCCAGCAGTCTAGCAAGTCGTTCGTTATCAGTGTCGACGGACCACGGGATATCTACGGGAGACCGCCCCATACGACGCTGACTTCTGGAAGAATGTCGAATGCTGTCGTGGCATCACCTATCTCAAAGATAGGAGAAGCGATCTATACCATAGATAAAGTCGCATTCTTGGAATTCCAACATGTCTATCTTGCAGACGGGAAAGACGTCAAGGAGGGAGAGGAGCTGTGGGCAAAACCTGGGAACTCGACTAAGGGTCTTGCCAGGCTGAGTCTCCATGGTGGGCACGATATAGTTTGGAGTGGAGATGGTCGGAGAGTCTTTTGGTTGATGGGTGAGAGCGGTATTCTACTTCCACTTCTAGAGCGTGCCGCTCATTGCGCGTTCACCTGCAGGACCTGTCATTCATTCTCTTGAGATGTCAGAGCTTAATAGATGCTCCTCCGAGATCGCCGAAGACCATCTGGCCTTTGGTATCTCTTGCGTTGACAAGCTAGTGGAGAGGCAGGAGGTTCTCATCGAGCATTCCACCGACATCGCGCGCTTGAAGGAAGATGCCGTGCACGTTTTTGGACACAACGAAGCCGCCGACGTGTTGGCAATCTATAATGCTACACTGCTGACGATGCACGCGGGAAACGTGGACATCGATTGTATATTGGACGGTGTAATGATTGTTAAAGGTGGAGTCATTCAGGAGATTGGTGTCGTTGGCAACATCGACATTCCTACTGGCGCCTCAATCATTGATGTACAAGGAGGTATGATTTGAGCGTCCTGTGTATCTCCGTTGACATTGAGACTCGGCCGCAAGGATATGTGATCCCTGGCTTTATTGATGCTCACGCTCATTGGGGAGGCTATACCTCTCGATACCCTGCTAAATCTTGGGAGATGCAGGTCTTTCTCGCTTATGGGGTGACGACAATGCACAAGTGGGCTTCGGGTTATCCTTTTTCTCTTGACTTACACTAACATTTGACCGGTGCAGTCCAAGTTCTCATACGGTGAATACTCACGTTGAACGAAGTCTCATAGAGAGCGGCTACTTTGTCGGCCCTCGGATCTTCACTACGGGTACGGTCTTGTTCAGTGGAGGATGGGTCGGGCTTCATGAAGAGATCGTCGACAATGATCAAGCGTATGATGCTCTCCTGAGAATCAAGGCAGAGGCGGGACAGGCTGCTATATCTTACAAGAACTATCAGTTGCCTTCTCGGTAGGTTCCTTTGCCATCCCCGAAAGATGTCTTCTGATATTGCTTACCAGTGCATCCCGTCAACGGGCACTGCTGGCTGCGCGGAACCTCAGTATGTTGTGCGTACCAGAGGGCGGCGCTAACAATGATTGGGACTTAACATATATCATTGACGGTATGCAGCTTGCTTCCCACTACAGATCTCTGCTGAGCATATCGATACAGGAATGACCACGCTTGAGCATTCATTAAGCGTTCCCGTGCTGTACGATGATATCATCACCCTGTTTGCAAACAGCGGGTCAGGTTACACTCCGACTCACGTTGTCAGTTACTCGGGTGCATCTGGCGAACAACTTGTATGGGCGACAGAGGATATACCCAATGATCCCAAGTGGGTAGATAAATCCTGATTGCTACTCGCCAACTCACATTATTGTTAGGCTACGTCGATTCATTCGGCACGATATCTTGGAGCGCTTGACGGAATCTGTTGCTAGACCGCCGAACTGTGTGTTTATTTTACTTCTGTCGCTTAGCTGATACTGACTAGTGATACTTCCAGCCTATGGGATAACAAACACTTCGATCTCTGCCGCGAAGATGGTAGACAAAGGTCTCAAAGTTCTCATCGGAGCGCACGGAGAACCTCCCATGGGCCACAATTACCACGCTGAGATGGCGTTTACTTCCTGGGGAGGCTTGTCGAACTACCAGGTTCTGCAAGCTGCTACGTCATCAGCCGCCATCACTTTGGGCATCGACTCTTCCGTGGGTAGCCTGGTTCCCGGAAAACTGGCAGATTTCTTGATCTATCCTCCGGAAACCGAACTTTTGGACGGTCCTATCTCGGGAACGAGGGAACTACTTCGTGTAGCAAGAGGCGGAAGGGTTTGGGACGCATCGACGATGGAGCAAGTTTGGCCTTTGACGACGAAAGCTCAAACAATGCCACCCTTAAATCCTGATTACTAAGTTCTTTTCGGCCTTTTCTTCGTCATTGCGGCGTAGCTATGGATGTATGTCGTGAAGAACGCATATGTATTATAAGCCGTGAAAGACAAAATGACTGTAAGGGGAACATTAAAGAGGTACAAGTTCAAGTTAGGCTTTTAAATTTTTTTGACAAGGAGGAGGAGGGAATGTCATATGTAAGGGACCTGCACAGGGTGCCCACTTACCCCCCTAATAGCGCCCAGACTATATATCAGAGAACGACTGTCTTCACATTGATACTGTAATCACTGTAACGTGACCACATATGCTTCTTTGCGTGTACCTTTCCGTAAGATGTGAACAGTGATGGACCCACAACGAAGTCAAGGAATCCAGGTCTACATACCTTAGGTTCACCCTTCAATTTCTTGGCCTACTATTGTAGAAGGGATTCCTGCTCGGAATGTGGCCGTTTTCTACTTATCCAATCCATTCGCCCGAGGACGTCGCGTCGCGGGAGTACGATTACATTGTCGTCGGAGGTGTGTTTGAGGCGTGTCTTTCGTTTCTCGTACTAAACCAACTTGAGTCGTATAGGTGGAACTGCAGGATGCGTAGTTGCTTCTCGGCTCACCGAAAGTGCCAACACCAGCGTGCTTCTCATCGAACGGGGTCCTGTAGTCACTGCTTGGGAATCAGGTGTTCCTCTAATATCCAGCAACTTCACCAGTCAGAAAGCGCCTACTTACAAATGGAACTCTATGCGTATGCCTGGAATTAATGACAGAGAACTCTCGATGGCTGGGGGGAAGGCCTTGGGCGGGTCTTCGAAGATCAATGGGCTCATTTACCACCGTTCAGTCCCAGCCGAATACGACGCTTGGAAGCTCTCTGGAAGGAAAGGTTGGGGCTGGGAAGACGTGGAGCCCTTCTTCAAGAAGAGTGAGAATTGCCTAAGTCATAGAAACTCGTCTTTCCGAGGTACTCAAGGTAGGGAAGGTCCGACTCGTCACTCTTGGTCCCTCGTCAGTCTGACGCGATCACAGGACCCTGGAAGAATCAATGCGTGAAGCAGGACGGTTTCGAAATCGTGGCCCGGTATCGCCTATCTCTCTGCATGTTTATGTCTTTCCCTTAATGCCCTTCTAAAGTAATATAGAGGCCGCACAATCGTTGGGCATTCCTTATGTCCCGATTGCAAACGATCCCGAGTCCCCCGCATCTTCATGCACCCGTATTGACGCGACCGTCGATGATGAGGGACGTCGATCGTCGACTTTTGAAGCTTTCCTCCCCCAAAGGCTAGCTGCAGAACGTCGGAGACGTTTGTTTATCTGTCCTGCCACCATAGTTGTGTCATTGGATATTCAACTTATTGAAGGATCTCACAAGGTAACGGGAGTGCATTTCGAGCCCGAGGCAGCATCCCATAGAAATAGCCGCTTCCATGCCTCAGCCCGACTTGAAGTTGTTTTATGCTGTGGCGCCATAGGAACGCCGCAACTTCTTCTTTTGAGGTTAGCTTCCCTGCTTTGGCGTATGCTCAGAGGTAACCAGGCGCAATCGCAGTGGCATAGGACCTACAAACCAAGTGAAATCTCTAGGCATCGAGCTCATCAGGAGCCTTCCTGGAGTTGGCGCTCACTTGGTATGCTGTGATTCTAACGTTCTTATAGCTAAAAAGCTGACATGACAGTGTCACAACTAGCAAGACCATATCAGTGTTCCTGTGATGTACAAAGCGCCAGTAACAGATACGGTCGAGGTCTTGCTGGCGAAACCTCTCGTCGCTGCCTGGCAACTTTTGAAGTATCTTTTCACAGGAAAGGGAATTTTCGGTGCCCAAGTGCAACAAGCCAATGTTATACTTCACTCCGATGCCCTTGACAATGAATCTCGTCTAACTTCGTCGGTCTCTGACTCAAAATCAGTGATCCCCGACGTTGAAGTCATGTTCTTACCCGTCAATCCCACCTCTCAATCCTTTGATGGTCTCGCCGAGACATACGGTGCATTCTGCCATCTTTGCACTATCCTACGACCTTATTCTTTTGGGTCACTCCAGCTCTCGTCCATCGACCCTAGGGAGCCTCCTCGATGCGATCTTGGAACTTTCAACGACGCTAGAGACTACTTACCTATGCGAAAGGCACTTCGACTGGCTCGTATCCTGAATGATAAGGTACGAGGATTGGGCTATCCGCTCGAGGATCTTCTTGTCCCCAGCAACCACGATGACGCGACCATGGACGTGTATGCCCGTAATCATGTCATGAGCACATTTCACTACTCTTCATCCTGCCGGATGGCCCCAGAGAACGATCAAGGCGTTGTGGACGATGATCTGAGAGTGTACGGAATCCATGGGCTGCGGATTGCGGACGCTAGCATCTTCCCCAAGATTCCTGCTTGTCATATCCAAGCGCCTGTGGTTATGGTTGCCGAGAGATGTGCACAATTTCTGATCGATGAAGAGAGGGCTAGTTCTGATAGTATAGTAAGATGGTAGCACTACACATGAATGAAGGGGGGACACGGCAAAGTACTGCTTTAAGGCCAGGAATTGGATTCTCTAGACACATTCTGGTTGTGAAAATGTATTGGTGGCATGCCTGCTCTGATTCGAGGGTTGGATGTGGATGATTGTGCTATGGTGTGCTATATGAGGACTTGGGAGGACTTGTCACCTCAATGCATCGTGAGGAGAATAATTGCTTAATGGCCTCGTCCGAAATCTATACTCTATTAGGCATCGATACATAATTTAGGTGTGTTGGAATTTGAAATTTCAAGCTCGCAGAGTCGGGAGCAGAACAAGAACTTCAAACAGGTTAAATAAATGGCTTATGGTTAGTATCCATCAATCCTTGGAGTTCGGGTTGCGCTATGGGGAGGTGTCAAATGATGAGTACAAGTAGGTACAAGGAAACTGACAGGAGACGATAGACCTTACCTGGGTGATGACTTCGTCCATGTTGTATGCGCCGTGCAAAAATCTCTCAATGAGACTGAGAGAATATTCATCGGTGGCTTTTTCTGATACATCCATGCCCCATGGCTTCGCCCAGCCAAAGGTCCCCGCCAGAGAACAGGGCTGGCCTTCGGGGAGACAACAACCGAAATCAATGATAACAGGAATATTGGAATCGTCCAACATAATGTTGTATGGCGTCAAATCATTGTGGACGAGGCCAAGAGAGTGGATATGTTTCACTCCATCTACGATGGCGGCGAAAAGAGACGATTTATCAACGACTAACGCATCGGGGGACTCCATGAACTCAAAGAGAGTGCGAGAGTATCGCTTCATGCAGAGGCCGACTATGAAGTCCCCCTCACGCACAGCACCTCGATATTCACAGACATTGGGATGAGGGTTAGATCGGATGATTTCAAGAATCTCGGCTTCTGAGGCTAGCTCCTCTCCAGGAGTGGGTGGGATTTCCTCGTGCTCAATCCAGATCAGCAAAGACCCTCTTTTTACAAAGGAATCGCCAGGAAAAGGGAGCACGGCTGGGGTGAAGGAGTCTCGCCACGATGCGCGCAAGACATCTAACGAAATAGCGTTTGCTGGCCGAGAAAGGCTTTCAAGGTCGAAATCACCTCGATATGGGAAAAAGGAGTGGTAGTGCTCTCCATTCTCCTCCCATACAATGACCTGACCCGCAGACTCGTTTTTTTTCGATATCCCAACGAGTTGACGATCCGATGAGATTTCTCATCTTGCTGAACTGTGAGAGCAAGTGTGGATATTTGAAAGTGGGAGTCCAAACAAAAAAATGGCCAGTTATAAAGCTTCAGTATAGCCTAATAGGTTGAGCGAGAGTGATCCACACAGATGCCTGTTTTTCTCCGCTTCTTTCGGTTCTTACCGCGCCGGCGCCACACGCACAGCCTTCTTACGTGGCAACGTGTCCGACGGAGTTACGGAAGAGCTCAAGTCTCTTCTACCACTATCATTGGCCTACTGAACACCCAGGCCTGTGTAAAGTTCTTGGACATGTCAGCCCCTGCTATTTGCAAGAGATAATCAATCCATCAGAGGAGTCCTCATCGATTGATCTATGTGGGGCACTGTGGGTGTAGTACTCGCGCCCAAATCCAACCCCAAATCACTGACAGCTTTCTTCCTATCTGGTGGCCCTGGTCAGCCCTGGTTGCTGGAAAAAATGGAAGATCTGATGCATCATTATTTCCTGTGGTTGTGATATCCATGCTTCTTACGTGCGCCACAGTCCATAGACCTCGACTCGCGGAGGGTTGCACTATCAACTGAGAGCGACTGCTGTCTTTAGTCGCTCGTTAAATTTTTCATGGAAAATCTCTAAAGCTATCTGCGTTTCTGGGCTCGCTGGAACTGATTATTATTGTTACACAAATTGAGCTTTATCGCTGTTATCGAAACATTCAAGTACAGCCGTCATCTAGGCTTTAATCTGGATTCGACATGATTAACAATGGAATTATAGTGAAACTGTGCCGCTTCTAATTGGGGTGCTTCTGAGCCATGGACATTAATTGTGCTTGGATGATAGATTTGGCTTGTTCGAGTAAGTCTTATGACTCGGACCGCGGACACGTATATCAGTATCATGGTTCCTGGAGATCCGAAGATATGTACATTCCATGACACAACGGTGGGTATAAGAACCAATTTACGAAGGGAAAAAAATCCATACTTTCCCCTTGTCTTGTGAACTGTGGTGAGCCCGAGGAGTTGCTATGTGATTTCTGCACTCTCCTGACTCTCTCCTGACTCTAGACAATATGCACTTTGACGGCACCTTCAATGTCTGCTGCGCCTGTGGCGGCTCATACGAGCTCTCCCCGAAACCCGGTGAGGGATCTCAGATAGTGGGCGGGGTTCCCGTATCTTTCTGTGAATTTCGTACGGGTAGGCGAAAGGACGGATCGACCTACACGTACAAATTCAAAGACTGCAAGAGCCCTCTTGCCAAAACTCCGACAACTACAAGAAGAAGACTTGAAATCACCCTGAGTATGCATTGTTTTTTTACGAGAATGTTGAGGATAACTGATGCATCGACTGTAGGCGATCAAACTGAGCTCTCAAACTATTTTTTTTGTTTCGAAAGTTGACGGCTTTATTTATTTACTTGCCTATGTATTACTGGCACACGTCTACTTCTTTCATATCCTGCTCAATGAAACGGTTTCTTAACTCTCTTCTCTAAATTTCAAATTGTAACGGTCTCACTAACACTCGGCTGCTACTGCGTGCTGATACTGTTCGCAGATTGGCCTTTCTCCTGTTCGAAGTTGTAGGAATAAAGGTCCTAGCGAGCGGGTAAGAGCTATGGGCATATCAATTCGTTAGGTCAAGCTCACATTAGGCCAACAAACCAGATCGACCGCGGCCCAAAAAGCCTGTAAGACCATCGGATCCTCGAACGCCTCGTCTGGAAGGTCAATACCAAGGATCATCTCGTTCAGCTGTATGCAGATCGGAACAGCACTATTCTGTCGACGCTGTTCCGTGTATCCTTCCATATCCAGGACCTTGCCTGTTGATCGACGATAAGCCTCCGTCGATACGGAGTCTCGATACCTTTCACAGTGTTTCAAGAAGCGGCGGACACTGTTCGGGCCTGCGAGGCGGGTGTAACGATCCCAAAAGCTTAACCAATTCGATTGTAAGTAATTGACAACTGGCATCTTTATGAATGACTGGCTTACTCTTTGGCCGTTTTGGCAAAGGAACTGTTATCGTCGTGGTAAGTGGGGTCTTCGAACGACTTTAAGATAATCGTCCCCAACGACTGAGCGCCTTCACCGTCAAGATCGTCACTGATATCATCGTTGACGAATAAGAGATGGAGCTGTGGACAGTAGCCATTCAGTAAGCATCTAAGACATGAATGTGGCGAATACGGACGAAGTCGCAGCAGATTCTAAGCTGCTCGTAAGTGGCGGAAGGGTACACATAGGATGCCAACGTTGCGACCTTGGCGCCCTTGAGAAAGACCTTCTTCTCTTCTGGGAAGAGGCCGCAGCTATCGCACCAGCGCCAAGAGTCGAGGCCGGCTTGTTCAGCGTGGGGGTTTGTCCCGTTCGCGAGATTGCATACAGCAAGAAGGTCTGGGAGAGTGAATTTGACACTAGTGAATGTTTTATATCCTGCGTCCATGCTAACTTTGGAAAGGAGGATGGCTAGGGAGTAGAGTAAGGCTATCGTCCTTTTTTTTATAGTTTATAGACGCGGATGGATTCGTAAAGCTCCTATGAATGCTTTTCGTCAAGATAACAGCTCTTAGCTACGGTACTTGCGGAAGACCGCGCTTATCGAGATGACCATTTAAACGAGTCCGCTCTGGAGGGATTCTGCGCTCAAGTTATCTCAGAATCCATAAGGAAAGAAATATATAGAGTGCGAACCTTAATCTGCGAAAAGGAAAATAGCGGGGATGTGGAGTATTTATGTGGGAAATCTGTTGAAAAGAAGGCAGGATACTTGTTCTTCGGAAGTTGGAGCTATGCTACAGAATGTGAAAATACGCCACACCTCTCCAATCGCCGTTCGGTACTCACAGAGTTCCCAGCTTGTGATGCTGCTATTGCGTCGTGTTGCTGAAATAATCAGCGTCTCCAGTGTTGTAAGGAACCGGGATAGAGTGATACTCGTCATCGGTGAGAATTACTAGATAGCAGGACGAATGAACTTTCGATAAGTAGACATCGGTCCCTTATGTGACCTTTATTATTGGAAAATGGGCATTCAGAAGCCTACGGATTGGTAGGGGACTTACCAGTGAAAGGCACTGGGTATTTCTTATTTGTAGGTTCGCGCTTTGGCCCACGGGGGCGTGAGTGCAGCGAACGAGACCAATTTAAGACGCTATGAAGCCTCAAGGTTCCCATGGTAAATAGATCTTGATGAGTTGCTCCGAAATGGCGGGACATCTGTAACATCTGTGGCGTTGGATCGTCCAATGAATACGACTGTGCAAAATTAGTCCTGGAGTCTCAGCCACGTTCATAATGATGGGTCGTTCCCAATCGCACTCTACTCTAGACCGAGTACGAAAATCGCAACACAAGCCGAGAGGGAACACTGCCAACGATGTGAGTGCCGACCTCCGATGGAGCCAAGTGGTGGAGCGCCAGCATAGATGACCAAGGATGACATGAGCTGGAGATGCCGACGTCCGAAGCGGAGCCGGTCCCCGGACGAATCGGCCTCAGCGTCCAGCCGAGCGAATATGCTGACGTAACACTACATCCCATCCCTTCGTGTACGGTTTACCGTTTCCTGCACTTGTTCGTACACTCCTCATTCCAGACTTGCTTTATCCTACTCCTTAGTTTTCTAATCCCACTAGTCACCACGTACTTTTTGATTCAGAATGAGCTCATTGAGTATTTGGTTGGCATTAGTAGGCCGGGGGCTTGGACGTTCTTCTTTACTTCTATCCACTAAACCGTGGCTCCCCAAACCTGATTCGGGCAAAGCTGCTGTTCCGCTTCTTCTTGGGCTGTGGACTTCTGAAATATCATGAGAGAATTTTCCTTTCCGAGTAGACTTTCTTTTTTGCCAATTCTAGGGGCATGCATCGATTGACTGCAATGAAAAGCTGTGGATGAGCGTTAGGATAAGAACCCCACTATTTACTTCAAGTTGGAAAGCATGCCTTCAATCCCTCGTTCTCAATCCTCCCGTTCAGATGGCGAGTCCTCGTTCCCTCACAGCGTCCACTCTGTTCTGAAGGTCTCATACATGGTCTCCGAAGACACATATAGCACTGTCTGCACTGTCTGCAGTCAGCCAGCCTCGCTCCAAATGTTGACAATGCCCGAGACCTCTCACGCGGAAGTTGGAGGGGTGTCCGCATCTTTTGGTGCGTGGCGTACAGACAGGCGGAGGGACGGCTCTCTTGTAAATATTTATCGTAAGACGCTTCACCCCCATACGATGACCTGACCCACAGACTCGTCTTTTTTGATGTCCCAATGGGTTGACAATCCGATGAGATTCCCTATCCCTCCTGATTCCTGAACTATGAGAGCATGCGTAGATGTACGAATGTGGGCGGTGGATGAGCTTCAGCGACTCATGTCTATATAAGAGATCCCTTGTGACTTATTTTACGAGCGCTCACCAGTCCCCATTCGCTAATGTCGTCCATTTGTTGCCACGCAAACATAAATTTACATTATCACTTATTCTGGATTTATTGGAGGCATCGTCTGCCTGCCCCGCTTAAGAGGCCAGACCTGCTCCATTGAGGAGGCTTCCCATATTCGCCCTCCTCTTGCGACATACTTCAACGACAGTGTATCATCAATAGGGCCCTCCAGCAGATCGACTCCAGGTGGGTAGATCAGGAAGTCTGCAAGGAGACCGCTGGATAACGATCCAATCGACGAATCCAATGCTAAAACGGAAGCTGCCCATGAGGTAGCAGCTTGGAGAGTCTATACTCATTGCGTCAGGATACCTCAGAATAACTATGGAGAATAAATGCTACCTCATAATTGCTCAAACCTCCGGCTTTCGTGAAGAATAATTCAGCATGGTAGTTAAGACCCAAAGGAGGCTCTCCGTGGGCGCCGATGACGGCCTTCTGACCCATATGCACCATTTTTGCAACGGATGCAGAGGTATTGAAGAGTGCATAGGCTGATAAAGTACGATCAGCCATAATGCTAATCAGAAGACGGAAGTAAACGGCAGCCTTACATGTTAGTGGTCGCGCTGTGCTCTCGCTCAATTCCTCAAGAACGTCATGCCGGGTGAAACGTTGCAGTCTACAAAGTAAATAAGCACCATCCCATTTGAGATGAAAGGAAAGACCGCCGTTACTTAGGATCATTGGGAACATCATGAGTTGCCCAGACATACTGCTCTCCAAAGGCACCTCCGTAGTTGACAATATGTGTAGGAGAAGAGGCCGTTCCGCTCAGTGTAAAAAGCTTGAGAACGTCGTCATACAAGACCGGCACGGGAATTGCGTGCTCTACGGTAGTCATTCCTAAACAGGAGAAGTGAGGCCTTCATGTACATCGGAAGTTCTGATAAGTTATAATCGTACCATCGATGATATAAGTAAGGTCCCAGTCGAAATTCATGCCGCCTTCAGGTACACAGAGCATACTTAGATTCTTGGAGGCCAGGAGGAGTCGCTGACGGGAAGCCCTGCCACACAGAGAATATTAGATTCCAAGGAAGACAAAGACGATTGGCAACGCATACCGAGAAGGAATATTGTAGTTCTTGTATGACGTGCTAATCGGACCGCCCTCAGCTTTAATCCTCACCAAAGCCGATTGTGCCTCGTCCATATTGACAATACTTTGGTGGATTCCAGGAGAGCCTAGGATCGATCTCTGTCAGTTCAAAAAGGCGGTCACAGGTCGCGTTCCCACCTGCGCCATAGATAATGTCGCCAACTTGGAAGATTCGTGGACCAATGAAGTGGCCACGTTCAATGCGGCTACGTTCGACAAAACCGTTGACATTGTCTGCACTAGGACTGAGGCGTCGGTTAGTAATCGTCACAATCAAAGTGATGGTTTAATTGGTTAGTACTTATGAAGAGTTGTTATGCCATATGCCAAAAAAGTCTCCATTTCCCAAGACTTGGCTGGAATGCGGTTATCAAAGCCGTCCCAGTGAGCATGAACATCAATGAATCCAGGAATCACGAATCCTACGCGATGGAAAGACAGAGGGTTCAGCGGGATATCGTGATTACTGAACAGTCTGTATTCAGTACTTACCACCCTGAGTATCAATGGCGGAAGCTGTTCTAGGGACGGCAATGTCGGCAGAAGACCCTGCAGATCGAATAACCCCTCCCTCAACGACGATCACACCGTTGTGAATCAAATCCTTCTCTAAATCTCCAGTTGCCATCGTGAGAAGTGTAGCGTTGAAGACCACCAGAGTATCGCTATTAACGCTCGATGTGGTCTCCTTCCTCAATCGTGCAATGTCGGTCGAATGCTCCACCACCACCTCTTCAAACTCCAACAGGTTCTTGACGCAGGAGATCCCGAAAGTCTTCGGATCGTCCTTGATCTCTTTGGCGCATTTGCTGAGCTTCTCGACCTCCAAAGAATGCAGGTAAGGTCCTGTCGCTATATGTCAGAATGTTACACGACAGGGGCGTACGACCTACCGAGGAACCAAAACAATTTCTTCCCATCACCACTCCAAGTCACATCATGCCCTCCATCCAGACTCAGTCTCACTAGACCGTCTGTGGCATTCGCAGGCCTCGACCATACTTGCTCTCCTTCCGCTACCTTATTTCCGGGGACGAGATAGACGTGGAAGAAGTCCACGAACGCGACATTTTCTGCGCTGTAGCCACTGGAAGCATGTCGTGTCGTCATCTTCTCCAGAAGCGATTGTGCGGACGTGCTGACAGACAGCTCGTTAGACATTCTCCCCGATGCGAGCGTATAGTGCGGAGGTTGGCCCACAATGTCGATAGTACCCGTGAGATCGATGATGAACGCTCTACGGGATTGCTGTACCAGTAGTTTAGACGTCTCGATGAAGGTCAACTGAAGCCGACCCTGGGGCGATATCTCGGATGGCACGAATTGCAGATTGTCTATAACGACTTCACCTGCGTCAAGCGCCAGATCAATGTCACCGATGTATACTCCAGGGCGAGCAGTAGCAACTATTTCTCCAGTAAGATAGTCACCCGGTGTTTTTTATAAGCGCAATCTTGCGCTTAGTCCCCTTTCCGGCCGACACCGTTGGGTTCAAGAAGCGCGCGAAGGGAAGGCCGGCAAGCTCGTACGCCTTTCCAGCATCAACATCAGCGATTTCAATGGCAGTGAAGTTCACATCAGACCATCTAGCGTGGATGACCAAGGTCTGTTCTCCTGGGATAAATGAAGGGGTATAGTACGGAGTCAAACCATCATCATGTAGGACTGGGACCTTCGTGATACTATCTTTCCCAGTAAACTGTACCACCGTCTGTCCAGCTGCTTGGAAAACAACCTTGTTTCCGGTCTGATCCGCATTTAGTTCTTTGAAAGCACGGATCCGTTGGGTATCTGCGGTCTCGATGCCGACAAGGTCAACACCACCTGGAATGGTCCTGGTCTCAGCAAGATGTTGCTCGATGTGGGCAGTGAACTTGATAGGCGAGGGCGATCCAGCGGCAATCTTCTCGCCAAAGTCGTTCGTAGCAAGTGGCACGTTGTAAATCTGGCCTGCCGACCAAATGATAATGGCCGAGTCAGATGGTGTGAAGGCGAATGAAGGGTAGGTGCCCATCGGCGCTGAAATGGTGCTGAGGTCGTACGTGAGGCCGTACCAGATATTATGGATTGTACCCGTCTCTAGATCCCTGAGGAAAGGGCGGGAAATGCTCAGTTAAATGGCTACCCGGTGACATGAAGACATGATCGCGCACTTGAGAACGAGTGCTTCAGTGTCTCGAACGCGCCTGACGAAGGCCAGAGTACGTCCATCTCGAGAAAGCTCTGGCCGGCTAGCTCCTCCAGGGGATGCATCCACCAAGGTTTCAGTCCGTTTCGTAGTAGTATTGTATGAGAAGATCGAATAGATTCCTCGGTGGACGTCTACAGCATCTTAACGAGAAAAGAAAAGAAATAAAGATATGAAAGAGTCTGTACCTTTGCTGTATGTGAAAGTCGTCGCATCACGAATATTCTTGGCGTAAATGAGGCTATCATTCCCTCTCCAGACAAGTTGCTCCGGCCCAATTTGTTGATTTCCGTACTGCTCTACGGTCCATCCAGAAGGTAACGTTCGTCCAACAACCCGCTTTCCAGTCAGATCAGATTCAGCGAGGGAATATTCCCAACCTTCCCCAGCTCCCAATGAGCGGGAGCTCGTATACCACTTCGTTGCGATTATTTTGGTTCCGGATGGGTGGAAGCGACCATCTGTCACGTATCGGTACGTCTCGTTGGTTAGTCTTCGCGCTAAATGACATTTTAAAGTAATCAGAAACATTATTATGTGTCAAGAGCGGCGTAGAACGGTATGCACGTACACCCAAAGCGACCTTCCCTGATAAGACGATCTGTATTCCTTGCCGAGGTCTCCTTCACTCCTGCGCGAAGAAGATCCTCGTCCTTCTCCTTATTCGACAGAGCCTCTTTCAGGTGCATGCAGTACAAGTCATCCGTGAATTCGGTGGGTCGGACATCCATTTTTCGGCAACCCAACCAGGGCATGACCCAAATGTTCTCCACGCCCAACCCTGCATCGCTTCTGTAGATGACCTGATTTCCGTCGGGGGAGAAATGAGGGTCAGAATCATAGGGAATTCCCAGAATGACCGGGCGAGCTGTTGCTATATCTCTATGGAAAGAATAAGCTTCATCAGCAGGGATACAATAGATGTCTCCGAGCATGTCGAAGATGATGTCCCCAGTGATTGGATGAACATCAAGTCGTAGCCAGGTTCCTTCTTGGACATCATACTCCAGAGTGCGGGTATAAGGAAAGTCGGTAGATATGTCCCAAGCTTCCTGAGGCCTCAGTGGCCATATATTATCCTGCCATTCGTCAGCAGGGTCAGCAAGAGCGCCTGAGCGCTTTGAACGTATGCTATGAGGTGTAAGCTGCCCAGAATAGAGATGAAATCCCGCGCTCAAGAGCATCAAGCAAGCAATGACACGCAGAGCAATAAATCCCCGGCCAATCCTCCGAGTCTGAGGTAGGAAGGGAGCTTGAGACATTCCCGAGCTTTTGGTCTTCATAGGAGACATCCCTAGAGCCTAGTCTGAGGCAGAAATGGACGCAGTGGAAGCACTGTAACCAAGTGATCCAGTCCCCGGAGTCCGGACTCGGTTCGCGTACACGAACACGTGACACATCAAAGATCTTAGATGGAGTCATTATGACTCATCTCGATATTCCAACTTTCGCAAATTGAAGCCGACAGAAATCAAATTTCGAATCCTAACTTTGACCTCCTCACACTCTTCCGGTCGAGGGCAAGTCGAGGGTTTCAATCGCGGCTCAATGAAATCAAGCTTGACATACACAGTATTGCTTGTTGGCACTTGTACAGTTGTTGGACTGGCGCTCATATTTTTCTATACTCTTTTGCATGACTCGTGGCCTTACCCAGTGCTCTGGCAGATGCGAACCAAATGATTTGGGTCCAGCATTTACCAGTCCGGGCTAATACTTAGCGCTACTACAGTTCTTATCGACTCGGTTACACCTCTGAATCGTGGACCTGCAACGTTTCTTGCGTGAGATCTATTCCTGTCCCAAGAACGTTCCATAATGATCACTCTGACTTTTGCTTAGATTTCCAAGACAGTCTACTTATACGTATCTTCGTCCTACATAACTTATCTTGAAAAGAGGTTTCCAGGACAAGGAACCATATCATAAAGACTCGCCTCATCTAGCCATGGCGTTGTCATCAGGCACACCTTGGCAGCACACCTCCCGATCGGTATTTCCTATAATGTTTCGGGATTCGAACGGCGTAGGATAGCGTTATCGTCGATCCGTCGATCGGTGTCGGGACACAGCTGGTCGATCCGACTGACACTGTCCATCGCGGGTTCGGTGTCAAGCACCCTGCTGAGTTTCTGTCGGCTTTAGCTTGAAGGGACGATTCCCCCGTAGCTCATTTGTAGGCTCAGACTTTCGAATGAGCCTGTATATATTTGAGAGAAAATACACTAATCGGTGCCTCGCAACGTATTCGGCTTCGCCGACGCTATGCGGGACGAAAACACCCTCGGTTCCTCGGACACCTTCGGACACTCGGGACGTTGCCTTAAATGGACTACTTTTTCACGGCCTCGAGATAGGATTCACAGGAATCACACCTCATAAAGCCGCGGTTCCCTGACTCCATTCATTTCATAAAGATTGGAGATAAGGAAGAATATAAGTATTTGACTTATAGGACGTCGGTGGGCCCCCTTGAAGTTCGTTCATTCCTCCTCGCCCTTGTTTGATATCATGACTGGTTTAATCAAGCGCCTTTCCGAGGCAACGAAGCTTCACGGAGATGAGGACAAGCATGAGCAGGCTGACAAGTGGTCGAATCGGTATGTCATCTTAAGCTGCACAACCTCGATTAGTTTCTAAACCATTCTGCAGCGATCTTGTCCCTCTTCCTCCTGCACGTAGAACATGGGGACTGATGGAGTTCTTTGGATACTGGGCGATAAGCTCGTTTGGTGTACGCCTCTTTCACTTCAAAAGATTGCTGGTTTCGGGTCCTGATAATAGCAACTATGAACAGGTTATCACCTGGCAAACGCCCGCTGCTTTCCTCACCACTGGTGTACGTTCTTCGGATCTAGTTCTCGGAATTACCATTAATGTCGGTCCGTTACATAGCTCTCGGTTGGGCAAACTATGGCTGTCATCGTCGTCTCTCGACTCATCGTCGGTCTCTGGGCCGTCGTCATTGGAATGCCCGGCTCTACCTGGCACATTGGTTTCACCATCCAGAATAGGTTCTCATGGGGTATGAGAGGATCCTACGTCCCTCTAATGCAGCGAGGTATGCATATTTTTTTGGACACGCTTCTTCACTTGTAACTAAGCCCCTTCTAGTGCTTCTTAACTTTATTTGGTGCTCTGTTCAATGTTGGAATGGCGGGAAACTTGCTGCGTGAGTGATCTCTGAGCGTGACCCTCGGTGTTCCGGATACTGATATTCGATGTGTCCCAGGGTATGCATAACTGCAATCTGGCCCCAGTTTGCCACGATGGAAAACACCTTCCCAGATAGTGTGCCCATGACCACCTATGAATTCGTCGGCTTCGTCGTATTCTGGTTCCTGTCGCTTCCTCTTCTCTGGATCTCTCCAGAGAAGTTCCGTCGACCGTTCCAGTTCATCACGATATACTGTTTCATTTGTTCCATCTCCTTGCTCATCTGGTCACTCGCCACCGCAAAGGGCGTCGGCGCTATTTTCCACGCGAAGCAAAACACATCTTCCTCGAAGTGGAGCATTGGATGGATAATGATGTCTGCTTTGACCTCAGCCATTGGTGGAAAGGCCGCTGGTATGACCAACGGTTCTGATTTCTCTCGGTACGGGAAAAGTATCACTCCCTACGTCGTTGGCACCATCCTTTGCTTGTTCATCACTGGAACACTCTGTTCCTTCATCGGTCTAGTGACCACTGCCGCCTGTCAGGTTATCTATGGAGAGTTACTCTGGAACCCGCCTAACCTCCTCATGCGTATCATGGACTCTGGGCAGGGGTCTTCCGGCTCTCGTGCGGCTGTCTTCTTCCTCGCTTTCGGATTCGGTTGCACTGTGGGTATTTACGTGCTCCTTCTGACTCTAAATGCTAAAGTTCTCTGTCACAGTCTATGTTCGAGAACGTCGTTGGTAACGCCGTCGCTGGTGGTGTTGATTTGTCCGGTACTTTCCCTCGATATATCAACATTCGCCGAGGAGCTATCATCACCTTCGTCGCTGTGTGGATCTGCCAACCCTGGCAGCTTGTCAACCGTGCAGCAACTTTTATTTCCGTGCTCTCGTCCTTCTCCGTCTTCCTTGGTAAGCACCACCCTGACTTCAACGGTTTGCGATATGTACTGATAGCCATTTTTGTAGCTCCTCTCATGGGCATCATGGTGGTGGATTATCACATCCTCCGCAAGAGAAAGATCATCTTGAGTGGCTTGTACACGATCGACGGCCCTTATTACTTCTGGAAAGGACTCAATCTTCGTGCCCCTCCTGCTTGGATTATCGGCTGGGCTCCTACCATCGGCGGTCTGGTTCTGACTGCCGGCAAGAAAACTGATGGTCCCAAGGCGTTGTACGAGCTCTACTACGTCACCTTCTTCTACGGTTAGTTCTGACCGCCACATTGCTCCCATGCAAGTTACCGATATTCCTCTTTTCTAGGCTTCTTCTCCAGCGCCCTGGTCTTCTACCTCCTCAACGTCATCTTCCCACCAACAGAATCCAGGCCTGGGTCTTACGATGAAGTTGACGTCTACGGCACCTTCACCCTGAAAGAAGCCAGCGACCTCAAAATCGCCCCAACGGGGACCCCTGTCAATGAGAGCGCTAGTGATATTGATGAAAAAGAAAAGGATGCAATTGTTGATGTAAGCATACGCTCCCTATGAATATTGTACACGTCGCCTATCTGCGCATGGAATTTTAAATTACGGAAGTATATGTACCTTCATATTGGCATAGATATCTAATGAAGTGAAGAAATGTAACGTTTTATCGTGACCGCCACCTTGCCTTTGTACAGTATCTGCAAAAAAGAATTCCGGGTCACATGACTTTTCCCTGCGCCACATTTGGGGCTGAAACAATAGCAACAAGCAATATGACATGTGTATAAACATACTACTTATACATTGTAAATTATGTATTTAAGTAATTGGAGGAGAATGGTCCGTTAAGTAGGTCAGCATTGCGAAAAGAAAAGAACTACTTAAGACAAGTGTCTATAATGCATTTATTATTATAGGAAAATGGTAATTATAAGGTCTAAAAATGAGTGTGCCTGCCCTTTGCAGCATGAAGAGTAGCTACATGACTGGGCATAGACCAAAACAATGATC
>RZIO01000003.1:3556082-3590757 GCA_004338095.1 Gloeostereum incarnatum
CTGTCAGCGATAACCAGCAACCTGGCAACGCCTCAATCTAATCTCAAGCTTAAAGGGGTTCGTGATAAGATGTGGAGGGAAATGACTATCTCGTGTTACTGGCTAGTAATAGACCAGCTCAAGACTGGGGTACATGTGGTGTGCTACTCTACTTATATACTAGTGGAATATGCGCACAGACCAGCGCAGTATTTGATGCTGTTTGTATCTACTGCTGCGGGTGCACAGACCTCCTTAAGGGCCGGTCTGTCAGTCACGTGTCCTACAGGCTTCTATCTACTGCATGTTCCAGATAAGACAAGATATGATAAGATATGTAAGTGTCTAATAAGATGTTCCGATAAGATATGATATGATTAGATAAGATGGAAAATAGATATTCATGACATATTTGCCATCTGCATCTGTCAAAAGGCATGGTCGACCTGGGATTTTCTTTCTGGCATAGAAGTCGGGGTGGGGTCCTTGTGCTTCAAGAGCACGATAGGCCTTAGAGACTGTTGTTGGGTCATGAAGGTCCAATTTTTGTGCAATTTCTGCATATGACATCCCATCCCTCCTCTACTCTCAAATGCATGCTTTTTTTGAAGGGGTGATAACAACCATGTGATAGAAGGAGGGCAGAGACCAGTGAAGGGGTAAAAGAGTGATTTGTCGGGCTGGATGAACATGTACGTGGCAGGAACAACCTGAGTCATGTATCCCAATTTGGACCATGCTGCATGATCAGGCTATTTCTCCATAAGCTCACAAAATTCCCACTGCATTTTGTACATACAAAGACTACATTACCAGAGTAAGAAAAATATATACCTAATTAATTGTATAGGTAGCCTGTATAGAAACACGAATAGGGAAACTATAAAATCATGTGACCCGGAATTCTTTTTTGCAGATACTGTAGGTCTGAGACTCGCTAAGCGATTTGCCTTGTAGCCCAAATACTGTCTTGGATGATGGAGCGTTGAATTAGAAGTGTTCCAACAGACGTGTACCAGTAACCAGAGAAAGAGAGCAATACAACTGAACTCATAAATAGATAGGCCGCTCCTCAGCGGTTCGAATGCATGTGACTTATCTCCATTTCTTAACCTCACTCCAGGATATTTTCGTCTTCGATAGCCATGTATCTTTGTCTGTATGATGTGTCCATCCATACCTCCTTCCTAGTACCTTGAGAAAAGATCTTGAAAGGTTGTTCCAGCCCAATTTGCACCGATGAGAGCTGCGCCACCTCACCGACCTCGGCATGTGTCATATCTCCCAACTCCGCTGAGGAGCGACAACAACTTGAACGGGCCTATCTATAGGAGTTTAGCTGTAACAAGGCGATACAGATTGGGGCGAATACAACACGACATATAGTTACATCGGCCCTACAAGGTATAGTTATCGTCAGCAAAGTCAGAACGACCAAAGCAAGCAAAGCAAAGAACACAAACCTCTAAATATTTTGATTTCGATTACATCACGAAACCCGGCTGCATCATCAGACATCCATCGCGACTGAACGACGTCACAAGAGAGCATTCTACATTGCCATTGATTCTCCAAGCTTCCCGACACCTTCGGTCACCCCCGCCGCCAGCCCCGCCCGGCGTACCCATTGTGGACGGGGCTCCTGAGAGCCTACAATACCGTCACATATCCTCGTCGTCGGAGAAAAACTCATCCTCGTCTTCATCGTCGATGGACGTGAGGTTGGAGAAGTCCACCTTATACCGCAAGAGCCCGCCAATACCACCGAAACCCTTGACGAATTGAGCACCCTCCTGGGAGCGGTTGGTGATGAACTCGAGGTTGGCACCGAACTCCTTGTATTTCTCAGCAAACCATTCGAGGAGGGACTGGGGCTCGGATGTTTGCTCCATCTCAGTGCCGGTAGACTTGTCCAGGAACTTTTCACGATCCTTCTCTTGCTCCTTGTTGATATATACAACGATCTCCTCTATAGATCCCTTGTCGGCAGATTGCGGGTGGACGGTAGACAGGAAGACGTACCTCCTGCAGCGTTGCGTACAGTGTATCTTGTGATATCCAAGTTCTCCCAGACAATCAAAGTCTCCACGGAGCCGAGCTCAAGAGCCTTGAGGGTGTCCTCAATACCGAAACAGTACTTTCCGGTATCTTGACTGATCTCGTCGAAGTATTTCTGGATAAGTCTCTTTTCCTGCACGAATTTCACGTTGGCCAGGGATTCCGCGGCCAGTTCAATAGCCTGGACAGAAAAGATTAGATAGGACAGTAGGTACGCGGGAACACCGGAGCTCACTTGGTTGAATCCATTTTCTCCACCATAGCTAACATCCACAACCTTGATGACTTTAGCGCCCAGCCGAGGGTCAAACATATCACTCTGACTGAGCTCAGTCTTGAAGTCGGCGCTACCAGCGAGAACGAGACCGGTCACGTTGACCTTGTCGTTCGTAATGAAGTGCTGTACGGCCAGCTCCGCCACCTTGCGAACGTAGTTGTGCCGCTTCTCGTCACGGAGACGAGAGAAACGCAAAGCAGACTGACCACCACGTCCATGCTTCTTGGGCAGATCAACGGTAAACTTGTGGATGACTTCACGCGTATTGCCAGCGAGAGTACCGAAGAGCGTTCCGTTACCGTCCATGACGATGAATCCGAACCTAGAGTCAGACTCTAAGAGCTCCGACAAGGCTTCTGTGTGGAATTTGTTGTCACAGAGGTAAAGTGATCTAGTACATTCACTGTTAGACACGTAGACATGGAAATCCAGAGGAATACATACGTGTTGATTGGCTTGTGGGGTTCGAAGTCGAAAGAGACCTTCTTTTCTTTTCCCTCGTCGGTTAAGATCGTGCCAACGAAGAGAACAAGACCGTTTGGAGGGACTCGGTTGTATAGCTTCAGTCTTTGCTGGGTACTAGTAATCGCAGCGAGGACAGATAGACGATTGACCCGAGACTTGATGTTGGATGCAGTACCGTATTCTTGTGTTAACATGGCCGATGCTCTTGAGATCTGATCCTGTAATACGGGCGTTTAACTATCGAAAGAGATCGTCCAAGACGCAGACGGACCTTGGGCGGCAAAATGAGACTAATCATTGAAGTCCCAGCACTACATTGTCCGATGAAAAGTCAGATAGCTTGCACCTAGTTCTGAAGGAAGATAATTACTGACCCTCTGGCGGAGTCAAGACTCTTTATCAGTTTCTTGACCTTCCACATCTGGATGTTCTGCTCAGCGACATCTTGGCTCATCTTCTAGAGAGATATCTGGTATCAAAGTAGAGCCTTTCAAGTTATAGAAGGGCCAAAGGCCAGCTAGTCGTAAGAGGAGAAAAACTTTGTCGTGGGACCTTGAAGGGAAGCACGTGGCGGACATGTCATTGTCGCTTCCGAATCAGGGTGATATGACTCCTCCGACGCCGCAAACGACCACAGAAGGATTGGTTTTCGCCTCGAGAAAGTAGACATCACTACAGTTCAACAAGAAAACGTCTCCAGTAAGAACGCAGTCATCGCATCAGTAGTCTCTCTCATGTGTCCATGTGGCGGAATTTTTAACCTGCAGCGCTTCTCATGGACCACTTCCATCATAATTGACGAACCCACGAACATATTCAATTTCAAATATATCTGAAGAAAAAATAAGTGGGGTTCTTGGCGTTTCCTCGTCGAAAGAAGGTTACTGTGTATATCCAACTCTACTTACACGCCTAAGTTAAGCCTCGTCGGCATGTGCATGCGATGTCTGTGCGATGTGCACATATCATGGGACCTTGGATGGTTAAGAACGGGCAACGCATAATGCTTTGAGGCCTCGTTTATAATTAAAAGCCAGGTTATGAGGATGTGAGCTGTGATGGATGCGAGTATGTACATCGAGATATTGCTTTCAAAGTCCTTGTATCGAGAGGTATGGAAGAGATTGTAGCGAGTTTCAATGAAGGTTGCACGTAGGAAAGACGTACGGATAGATCAGGGCTGCTCATGCTCAAGGCTATATTTTGAGACAAGTAGATAATGCCTGCAACCGATAGACAGAGCATGGACATGTAAGACTTATGAATGGTCCGCAACACTGGCGTGGACCAATTCTTGGGAGATGTAGGACATTCCAAGGAAGTGAGATGAGGCGCAGTTGCTTTGGCATTGTTTACGCGTCTCGGCTAATACACCCGAACATACTTTTCCTTCACTGGCAGGATCACGAAAGCGCTGTCTCCTCTAGTGTGATACGATGATCACGGCCAAGAAACGAAAAGCTGACTTGAATGGAAACACCAATGTCGGGAAAAGATTGAAACTGTCTTCTGGATCGCATGCTCCTGTGACGACAGACAAAATCCCAACGAGTTCGAAAGATTGCTCCACTCGGCCTCCTACAACCGGAAAGACAACTCCTAGCCATCGTGTCAATAAACTAGCACCTTCTCGTCCATTTCCCAAGGTTCCAACATCTGTCTCTGCTACGGGCCCTCGCTCGGCCCGCAAAGAAGGCAAAAATTTCATCTGTCTTACTCGTAAAACTCCACTCGGGACGTACTTGCGCCGATGTAAAGACACAATTCTTAAAGACGGGTGCGTGTAGTCCGGAAGACTGAGCAGTTTTCTCGGTATTCTGACGTCATCTTAGCTACAAAACCATTCACCTGAGCGCCATGGGTGCTGCAATTCCACTCCTGCTTCAACTATCTGTCGCACTCCCACCTATTCTCTCCTTTCCCGAAGATGAAATCCATTTAGACATTCGCACGGATACTGTGCAGGTGCAAGATGAACTTGTTCCTGACGATGAAGACGAGGACATAACCTATCGCCTCCGTGGAAAGTCTACGCTTATGATCATCCTTAAGATTGGTGCAGGTGACCCGGAGAGCACTATGAAACTCAACAAGAAAGCCGAATCCAATCCCACCACAAGGTCAGAACAGAATGCGTCCGCAGCTCCAGCCGCTCAAATCGTCGAGGAGCCGGACCAGGAGATGGTCTGATGCAATGTATGTCGTCTTTTCATCCCTGCACTGATCACGCTGACGTATTGTACAGCTTTCACCATCTTGGCATCGTCTCTGAGAACATGCAAGGCCACACGAACAACGTGTGTGGTCTTTCTCTCCTTATTGAAGTTAGATGATCTGCTGCCTCAACCTTTCCATACGATTGCTATCCTCCTCGGAAAACTATCCCGATCCCGTGCTTTGTGCATGTGGGAACACACTCCACCCCAAACCGTGGTTCGGGGCCGACTGTGTACTTTCACCCCCGCTTTCCACGTTTCGGTGGTCTCGAACTAGTACATCCGTCCCCACGGGTTTCCAAGTAACTCTACACGCGTTTTACACGCTTGTCATAATTAATTTCACTTTCTTTTGAACTTTCGCGGTATAAATGTCGACTCTCTATTTTGCTTCCTTCCCATCAGACCAAACCCAAACCCAAAATGTCTCTTACAGTCACTGAAATCACCACTGCTCCTGCCACTACCGCTAGGCAACCAGATATCTCCTATCACCCTGTCAAGGCCGAATACTACGCGCGCACTGAGCGTAGGCTCGCCGAAAATCCTAGTCTACCTTTTACACCTCTGCCGGCGGGGTTTCCCTCCAAAGTGGAAGGCCCGATCGTCTGGGAAGGTAAGGATTGGACGCACGAGAGCCAATGGGTGTACGAGCTCACTTCGGACGAGCTCTCCGAAATCGATAAAGCTTTGCAACACTTCCTTCGTACGTCTTAACCGACTTCTAGGCCCTCTTGGTTATTTGACCTTTCATAGACCTCAACAAACCCATGGGGTACGTTGGGAGGGACACTTTCCCGTTACCCACCTTGAGCCCCAAGCTGAAAGGACTGGCTCACGAACTGTACTCTGGACGTGGATTTTTTGTCCTCAGAACGATTCCTGTGGACAACTACACCCGTGAGGAACTTGCTATTATATATGCTGGTAAGAACCTTTCTTCTTGTGAATCTATCGTCCATTGATCAGATACTTCTCTTCCCACTAGGCATATCCTCCCATGTTGGCTCCGCTCGCGGAAAGCAAGACTCCACGGGTGCGGTTTTAGCCCACATCAAGGACCTCACCGCCAGCCACGCCCAAGAGAAGGGCGGTATCGGCAATGCTGCATACACAACAGAGCAGCAGGTCTTTCACACGGACGTCGGGGACTTGATCGCCCTTCTCGCTATTCAGGTAGCGGCAGAGGGCGGCACCTCTAGGATCAGCAGCGGTAGCACGGTCTACAACGAGCTCGCCAGGACCCGCCCTGATCTCATTAAGACACTCTCGGAGCCCTGGCCGCTCGACAGGTAGATCTTTTACTATGCACATGTCGAGGGCGAGTTGAACTAATATTTGTGTTTTCCTTCAGCTTCGGCGGCGTCCCCGCATACACGCTCCGGCCGCTTCTTTTCAACGAGAACGGACACATCATCATCCAGTATTCCCGACGCCACTTCACAGGATACAACACTCAACGAAGAAGCCCCAACATCCCACCTATCACCGAGGCGCAGGCGGAAGCTCTCGATGCACTGCACTTCACTGCGGAGAAATACTCCCTCGAGCTCAATTTCCAGAAGGGAGATATCCAGTACATCAATAGTCTTGGCTTGCTCCATGCCAGAGACGCGTTTAGGGACGATGCTGAGCACACGTGAGTTTATCCGCTCTCCATTCGCCCCCTCGCGTTAATGTCGTGTCTTTTCTTGTGGTAGGCGACACCTTATTCGTCTGTGGCTCAGGAATGATGAGCTTGCTTGGGAGACGCCTGAGATATTGAAGCCTATCTGGAACCGATTGTATTCTGTGGGTCCTGATGGGCAGAGGTTCCCGATTGAACCTGAGATTAGGAGGAAGGAGAATGGTGCGACAAAGTGAAATGATTCGAAGTATGCAGCTGTACTCTAGTGCATAGTATGCTATACAGCCACAACACAGCTATTGAGAGATTATCAAGAGATTGAAGTACATAACTGGATCAAGGCTGAGATGAAAGCTGTTCATAGATGTGTTTGAAGCAATTAACTCGATTCTGTTCAAACTTCAACGTCTAACGAGATGGGGTTTTGAGGAAAGAAAAAGTACATACACGCGGGCGGTTTCTTCTTCCTGCGTCTTGCCACGGACTGTCGACAGAGAGGGTTCATGCAGTCTCTCACGATAAATTCGTAATTAAGAGAGCCATCCCTCCGCCTGCCTGTGCGCCACGCACCAAAAGATGCGGGAACCCCTCCAACTTCTGCATGAGAGGCCTCGGGCGTTCTCGACCTTTGGAGCGAGGCTGGCTGATTGCAGACACTGCAAGCAGTGCTAAATGTGTCTCCGAAGACCTTAACACCTGCGTATGAGACCTTCAGAACAGAGTGGACGTTGCGAGGGAACGAGAACTCGCCACCTGAAAGGGAGGAATGAGAACGAGGGACTGAAGGCATGCTTTCCAATCTGAAGTAAATAATGGAGTTCTTATCCTAACGCTCATCCACAGCTTTTCATTGCAGTCAATCGATACATGCCACTAGAATGGGCAAAAACGAAGGCTGCTCGGAAAGGGTAATCCTCTCATTGGGTCCATCCACAGCCCAAGAAGAACAGCAGCTGTGCCCGAGTCAGGTTTGGGGAGCCACGGTTTAATGGATAGAAGTAAAGAAGAAAGTCGAGGTCCCAGGCCGAAGAGTCTGGATTTGTCCAAAGCGAGCTGTGTGTACACCGTGACCTAGCTCGACATCATGAAGAGACGTCATGTTGACGGTTGACGAGTAAGGGCTGGAAGGTTCGAAGGAGAGCATTAAGCAGAGTATGTCAGGAACGAGGGATTACCGTTATACATATGAGAACAAACAGGGAGGATCGCGAGTACTAGCAGCGTCGATTAACGGAAGGCTCGTCAATGCTACAGCGTACCAACCTCACGAGGTACGTAGATAGCATCCCAGCCAAATCCCACGAAGAAGAATATGTGTGCATATTTTTTGAAAGGGAATAAATAAGTTGAACCGGGCCTCGGCTCCGGGCTCACAGAACGAGCGAGTGAAAAGAGATTCTTACATATGTAACACATTATGATGGGCCGGTCACGGTCATGTTCGGTCATGCTGGCGCTCCGCCTTACCTTTCCTCAGCTGCCTCAGCTCTGGCTCGAAATTATAATTCAGTTACACCACTTGGCTTCATCTCCGGCCGGCACTCACGTCGTGCATTTCCTCTCGGCTTGTGTTGTTATTTTCTCACTCGGTCTAAACTAAAGTGCCATTGGGAGCGGTCCATCATTATGAAGGTGGCTGAGACTCCTGAACTAATGTTGCACAGCCGCATTCGTTGGACGATCCAACTTGGATGCCTTGACTGTCTATCCCTGTACGAGATACATCGGACGAAGTCTCCATCATAATGAGGAGCCAGGTTTCGTCTTTTTGATCTTATACTGTCTCTCAGTCACGGAAAGTGTGATCTAATGATAACTTCATGGTGCGACAGCGGCGTATCGATCGCCCCAGATGTTATAGCTAGACGTCCCGCCATCTCGGAGCGACTCGTCGAGATCTATTTACCATGGGGATTTTGAGGCTTCATAGAGTCTCGAATTAGTCTCAAAGCTTCGTTGCGCTCATGCCCCGTGGGCCAAAGTGCAATATGGAGTACCCAGTACCTGGCACTGTTAAGTCCCCTACCAATCCCCGCCACGCTGCTTACAATGTAGTAAATGCCGGGACCTCGGACAGACCCCGATCTCCGAACTTATCGAAAGTCCATTCGTCCTGTTATCTAGTAATTCTCACCAATATCTGACGAATATCACTCTGTCCTGGTCCCTTACAGAATTGGTGCCGCTTCTTATTGGTAAACCAGGCAGAAAATGTGACGCAATAGCGCCACAAGCTCTGTGCCGAACGGCGAGGTGTGGCGTATATTCACATTCTGTAGCGTAATAGCTGCAACTTCCCAACAACAAGAATACTTCCTCCTTTTCAACAGAAGTCCCCCATATGCTCCATATTCCCGCTATCTTCCTTTTCGCAGATTAAGGTTCGCACTCTATATATTTCTTTCCTTATGGATTCTGAGATAACTTGAGCGCAGAATCCCTCCAGAACGGACTCGTTAAATGGTCATCTCGATAAGCGCGGTCTTCCGCAAGTACCGTAGCTAAGAGCTGTTATCTTGACGAAAAGCATTCATAGGAGCTTTACGAATCCATCCGCGTCTATAAACTATAAAAAAAAGGACGATAGTCTTACTCTACTCTCTAGCCATCCTCCTTTCAAAAGTTAGCATGGACGCAAAATCTAAAACATTCACTAGTGTCAAATTCACTCTCCCAGACCTTCTTGCTGTATGCAATCTCGCGAACGGGACAAACCCCCACGCTGAACAAGCCGGCCTCGACTCTTGGCGCTGGTGCGATAGCTGCGGCCTCTTCCCAGAAGAGAAGAAGGTCTTTCTCAAGGGCGCCAAGGTCGCAACGTTGGCATCCTATGTGTACCCTTCCGCCACTTACGAGCAGCTTAGAATATGCTGCGACTTCGTCCGTATTCGCCACATTCATGTCTTAGATGCTTACTGAATGGCTACTGTCTACAGCTCCATCTCTTATTCGTCAACGATGATATCAGTGACGATCTCGACGGTGAAGGCGCTCAGTCGTTGGGGACGATTATCTTAAAGTCGTTCGAAGACCCCACTTACCACGACGATAACAGTTCCTTTGCCAAAACGGCCAAAGAGTAAGCCAGTCATTCATAAAGATGCCAGTTGTCAATTACTTACAATCGAATTGGTTAAGCTTTTGGGATCGTTACACCCGCCTCGCAGGCCCGAACAGTGTCCGCCGCTTCTTGAAACACTGTGAAAGGTATCGAGACTCCGTATCGACGGAGGCTTATCGTCGATCAACAGGCAAGGTCCTAGATATGGAAGGATACACGGAACAGCGTCGACAGAATAGTGCTGTTCCGATCTGCATACAGCTGAACGAGATGATCCTTGGTATTGACCTTCCAGACGAGGCGTTCGAGGATCCGATGGTCTTACAGGCTTTTTGGGCCGCGGTCGATCTGGTCTGTTGGGCTAATGTGAGCATGATCTGGCGAATTGATATGTTCATAGCTCTTACCTCTCACTAGGATCTTTACTCCTACAACGTCGAACAGGCGAAAGGCCAATCTGAGAACAACGTTATCACTGTTCTCATGAAATACGAAGGCATGGATCTTCAGAGCGCTTGCGACTACGTGGGCGTTTATTCCCAGACTTTGATGGAGAGATATCGCGCCGGTAAAGCCAACGTTCGATCTTTTAGCCCCGAAATAGACAATCAGGTCAAGCTCTTCCTCGACGCAGCTGGTTATTGGGTCCGAGGAAATATCGAGTGAGCTTGTGTTAACCTGCTGAAACCACTACTGGCTGAACAATTTCGTAGCTGGTCATTTGACTCAGAGCGTTACTTTGGGCTTCACCATCTGCAGGTGAAGGCCACACGATCAGTCACTCTTCGACCGCCGGGCCGCCCGGAAGATCATTTGGCGCAAGAGCTTGCGGAAAGCAAAGTTGTCAACGAACTTCGCGGCGAATGTTAAGATGATAAACTTGGCCGGGGAAGCGTTCGGTGTTGAATGCATCATAGTTAATTACAACTTGTACAACAAGATATTTGTATTTGACCACCAAAGTATTGCCATGACAATGTCGCTGGTCTGCGGATAACCATACTCGTACTTAAGTTATACTTCATTGCATGTACCTCGACTTGGATGAAAGCATGCTCCTCTCATGAGGGATGTAAGCTGTGTACTTACTTGTTGTTTATAGGCTGGAAAATGTAGATGCAATATATATTGCTTTGTTTGCCCCATGTTGTATCCTTAATGTAGCCAATATGTCATATATAATTCGTCTCCATCGCAGCCCCAGAATCTTCAGATTACGTCATTGGCGGTGATTTCCATTTTGGAACATGACTCGTGGACAACTTGTGGACCTACAATTACGAGTCCCCTGAGGTTTAGCAAAGGATAGGACTTGTTACTCTACCTTTGGAGAGATTCTGATATCTATTGCTGCATTGTCTTCTTCAAGTTGTCATTGTCAGTGTATTTACATCTATTTGATTTCCAATTGTGGTGTTCCGGCTTTCAAGTTTGTGCCTAGCCTTGGGGCGGTGGGCAGGGCTTCCTCTGTTACATATATATCCAATACATATCTTTCTCCTTCAAAGGTATCTTTTTTCAATGAGGGCCAGCTGGGGACTCGTATTTGCCAGGAATGGCCCTCTCTTTATTTGCAATCATTGAATCAAGTCAACTCCTAACTTTACATAAACTCAAACGATTCTCTAGCATCTACTCTTACTTTCGGATCCAGATAATTATTGTGCAGAGGGCTCTCTATACAACAGCCCTGAAACTCATTCTCTCACTCTCACGCCTGGTCTCACAGCTCAGCGCTCAGCATTCAGTGCTAGTAGCTACTACTAGTAAGATGAGAAATCTTGTCATATTCTCTTCTCGTTGGGATACGGAAAAAGACGAGTTTACAGGAGAGGTCGTTATATGGGAAGAGAATGGAATGTACTATCACGTCCTTCTTCCTGATCCCGCTTTCGACCTCGGAAGTCTTCCTCACCCTGAAAATCCCATTCCGCCAGATGCCTTCCGTGCACCGTGGAGAGACTCCTTCACTCCAGCTACACTTCCTTTAACTGAAGACACATTCGTCAAAAAAGGGTCGCCATTGCTTTGGATTCAGAATGAGGGTGGTCCTCCCATTCCTGGAGAAGAGTTGGCGTCAGAGGCCGAGATTCTTGAAATCATCCGATCTAATCCTCATCCTAACATTTGCGAATATCGAGGAGCTTTGCGTGAGGGAGACTTTATAGTCGGCATCTGCCTAAAGCGATACTCTCGCACTCTCTCTGAGTTCATGGAGTCCCCCGATGTGTCAGCCGTTGATAAATCATCTCTTTTCGCCGCCATCGTAGATGGAGTAAAACACATCCACTCTCTTAGCCTTGTCCGCAATGATTTGACTCCAGAAAACATCATGTTGGATGTTCCAATGTTCCTGTGATTGTGGATTTCGGGTGTTGTCTCCCCGAAGGCCAGCCCTATTCTCTAGCGGGGACATGAATACTTCAGAAAGGGATACTGATGAATATTCCCTCAGTCTCATTGAGAAATACTTGCACGGCACGTACAACATGGACAAAGTCATCAACCAGATAAAGTGCCAAGTTCCTGCTCACTTGCCAGTACTGATGCAACACGCTTGACATTTCTTGTAGAGTAACCCCAACTCGGTCGATCGAGACAGCTAAACAGGCGAGACTATCTTTTCTGTCTCTTGTTGGTCAGGCGGCGTGGCTCTGCCTCACATAAATAAGATCCAGCTATCATGTTTCCGAGTCCAAGTAAAATTTCTTGACAATCATTGAGGAATGCTCGTCACTCTACTACGAGCTTGACATTAAAAAATCCAGCATACATATACATATCGATACAAGCTCCGGAATAAAGTAGAGATGTCGAATCAACAAGTCCTTACTAAGTAATCGCCGTCTTCATAACGCATCGAAATTGATATGATGCGAAGCCCTTCTCCTCTCCAGCTCGTCTTCACGCTACGTCACAAATATCAGCATCCCGTCCTCGAACAACAGGCCAACACGGACCTTTTCATTCAAATGCAACACCAGCACTACTATCGCCAACAAGAACGTCCCAATGATCACTGTCACCGTCACCCAAGGAATCCACTTCCCCGGCCTCAAAAACAGCTCACGCTTCCATGCTTCGCCTTCGTTCACGGAGGGAAGGATGACCACCTTGGAGTTGGGTATCACACCTTCCATGTTGATATAGTGCTCCTTGGCGTGGATCGTCGATCCGACAAAGAGGTTCTCGATATAATTGTTCGTCCTGCCCAGTCCGAAGAATGAGTATGGCGTTTGTAGAGAATGATAAGATGTCTGCGGGAGTTGGCCAACTGAAAGACTTGTCAAGTCAAAGGCATACATGGTAAGAGACTTCACATTATACCTTGTGCTGCAGAACGTCGACCTGAAGTGTCAAGAACAGTGTACTTGTATGATGCACCCGAGTAGCTGACGCCAAAGGGCTAGGGGAAGGGTCAATAGGTGCACCTTCTAGTATATATTGCACAACACATACATGGTACCTCTCTGTCCCGTTCTCGGCATAGCACCACCCATTGCCACATGCACCATTCAAGACTGCAACAGATGAACGATCAGAAGAACATGGTAAGAAGGAAGAAGCGACAACTCACCAATCGCCTTCAAGAAGAACGCATCATAATAGAAATTGTTCTGCACAAATAGTATCTTGCCCATGCCAGCATCGCCGCTTCTCTGCACCATTATGTCCAACGTTCCCTGATCAAAAGGACATCAGGAAACAGCAAGAAAGATCAAGGGACAAACACAACCCACGTCCTCATCCATATCCAAAAATGACACACTCCTCGCATCGGTGATAGAATCCAAAGAATCGACGCTCTTCGTCACGACAGTGAATCCTCTCCTTCCACTCCCATCCTTCCCACACCCAACAACACCCTTATCACACGGTACACTGAACAGTAGTTTAGGCGTCCGCGCCTCGGACGATCCAGCGAGAATGAGCAAAAGGTCAGGGAATCCATCCAAATTCGCATCACCGACTTTCAACGGAACAGGAAGCGGAGGATCAAAGGACGTGTCCATCACGAGCATCGACGAGGATGCGGAGAATAACGAAGATAGTGGAATCTTGACGAAGGCATCGTTATCTTCGCTGTCAGTGAGGTCGAACTTGAAGGAGGGATCGGCGGTGCACAGAGCTTCGGGTGGTCGACACGTACGGACGCCTCCCTTTAGACCAGAGTTGGTCGTGGACCTACATAGTGGGAGTTGCTTATTGAATGCAATGTTGATGACGCAGTTTGACCCAACGCCGGTAGAGGAGCTGACAGAGGAGCAAGTAGGGAAGATCATGTCAATCGTACCGTCGCGGTCTACCATAAAACAATGTCTTTAGATGAGATGGAATACAAGCCGGAAAGACGTACCGACGTCCGCAAACGATATTGCCCGTGCTCCAGAGGGAAGGGAACCTTGTTGCGATAACGAGAACCCATCCGCTTTGTGGTTGACCCAAATCTGATACGTCCTGCCGCCCCTGCCATCGTCACAAACCAAAAATACATCTAAACGCATCCATCATAAGTATTCAGGAGGAGAGAACGACACACACACGGCGACTACGACGCACCTGCCAAACAATCCCCATTCAAATCCACAACCGCGTTACTATGCGGATTAGCCAAAACGCAATGTGCATTCTTGAAAGGAGGATCAATTCTGTTTCACACGCAGTATACATTCAAAACCCCGCAAATAGAGCAAAAAAGACAGCTAGAAATCCTTACACGTTAAATAACGCAGACCTCGGGTCAGACGAGTTCCACACGTTCTGCCAAGCCTGGAGAGAGGTACTCTTGGGGAACGAAGAACCGAGGAGATCGATCTTCATATCGCCGTCTAGATCCACAGGTATTGGCTGGGCGTTTGAGGAAGCCGGGACAGAAATCTGGTTGGTGGTGTCTACATACTTGTCAGCGAACGCGAGTAGGGGAGAGTTCTGAGACGCACCAAAGCCTCCTCGGGGAAGGGCAGAATACAGATGCATACTCAAGGCACCCGTCCCATCAGCATGCCCCATGACGAGAAGGTCCAGTTTCCCAGAGTGAGTGAAATCGCCTGGGACGACGTTGGAAACCTTGCCGGAATGACGGAAGGAAGCATATTTCTGGAAGGTGAATTTATCTGAAGCGATATGAATCATCCGTTTAAGAGTACAGTAGAGATGCGTACCATGATTCCAAAGGTATACTATAAGTGTTTGTTGGTCAGAGTCAAGCATGAGTACGTCCAGACTTTTTCCCCAACACTCATCAGCATGTGGTGCTCTGCAATTATTCGAGGGGGATGCTCACAATTGGTCCCCATTGAAGTCCCCAAATGCAATCGCCCTCTCTCCCTCATCAATTCCCAAAGAACCAGCGCCGATGAGCGAATTTCCCTTGAATTTCTGAGTCGGAAAGGGCCATATCGACCACACTTGAGGTAGAATACAGGATAGAGTCAGGAAGGCAGTTAATAGCCTTCTGAAAACACAATGCAGTCCTGTCTGCATGTGGAGAAGAAAGACTCAGGGAGGTGGTGGTGGTGGTTGTGGGGAGAAGTGCGCGTCTGATCTGTTTACGTGGAAGGTCTCAGGTCAACAACGCCTTGTGGATGCGTGTAGGCGCTTGTGACACTACTATTCGCTTCCTGCTTTCTTCGCCGTACACGGTTTCTCTCAGTTCGCGATCACTTAAATAAGTGAGCATTAGCAGAGTACGAACGTACCTACCTTTCTTGCTGATTCCGCATCAACAGAATTCTACAGAGATTGAGCTTATGTAGAGTGTCCATAATTGGTCGATTAAGAAAAGAGACTGCTATACACTAATATATACACCGGAAGAACGAGAAAGGATAGCCCGATTGATTTTATAGCTTCTCCCTCTTCCACCTATGGACACACACCCACATCAGCATCGCTCATGCGGCGGTAACACAAAGAAGGAACAACTCACTTCTCGTCAAACTTCTGATTCACCTGGATCAACTTCGTGCCCTGTTCGGGCTTGATATCATTCCAAGGTGTAGGGTTACTGTTCGTCCATTGAACTGCGCACAAAAAGATCAATGGGTGGGCAAGCAAGATAGAGACAAGGGGGTAACGCACTGGTAGGCCCCATAGCGCTATGATACATGAACCAAGACGCTCCTACCACCACCGTCGATACGATGAGATAACTGCAACCCCAGTCAGGATCCCCACAACGGGAAGAAGAAGAAGAAAGGAATCATACATAGGAATGGCCTAGGTAGGAAGCGCCCCGAAAATCAGTTACGGGATACTTAGAAGTCGAAGAAGACCCCGCACAGACCTCGAATGCATACCAGTGCTTCAGAGCTCCCCTAAGCCCAACTTTAGACGCGGGCGCTTGTGGACGGAAAGTCGTTGGCATTATGAGGTGATTGGGGCGAGATAGATGGATATCCAAGTAGATGAAGACCATCTCAAACCGAATTGAGATCTTTTATATCATCCCATAAACGCAGTCCAGAATTATTCCAGACGAGTCGATATCTTCTAGACACAGTCGAAGGAGGTCCATCATGGTGGTCGAGAGTAAAATGCGGGGTCGATCGGAACCGAGGTGAACAATACTTAATCCCGACTACCTCGGGCCGCACAATCTATCCCGCCCAACCAATTGCTGACCAGACATTGTCAACGTAGAAAGGAAGAATCCTGCCCAACCTTGGCCCGACGCAGAAAGGCGGACTCCTGAATATACACAAGTAAAAGGGTATAGCAGCGATAATAATTATAATAGCGTAAACAAGACTGGATTACTTATCAAGAAAAAAGAGTGTGCGTTTTGATCTGTAGTCCATTCCAATCTAGATCCTCCTCTCGTCCTCGTTCAATCTCTCCCAGCGACACTAACGTACCCATTAACTCCTCCACCGCCACCGCCACCACCACCACTTCCATAAGAATCTAGGTGGAGATTCGACCGAGAGCGTGCTAATATCTCAGAAGCAACGTCTGATCCATATTGCTCGGCCAATTGACTATCAAATGAGGAGTGTCAGCGACTGAAACAGATCCACAGCATATGGGGGAGCGTACGTAGCATAGTTATCCATGATCACAGCCATGCTGTTCATACTCAATCTGTATCTCTTCGGCATCATGCCTTTGCCGAACCTGTGCAACACCAGTAAGCAAGCGATCAAGCCAAGCGAAGCAGGGCAAACGCACCTATACGTGACATGGTTGGACGACAGCAGCGCCGTTATCATGACGAAGAGCTGGGCTGGTACGAGGGCAAATGCGATAGTGTACCATCTACCCAAAAGCGCATCATCAGCATCGCAGAGAAACACAGCAAGAAGGATCAAACCTTTGCAAAACATCCCTCTCAAACTCCATATAGCCGAGCTTACACCCAGGCAGCACGCTCCTCGAATAGCAGGTCTGCGTAACAGTCGCCTCTACAAATGGACTGAAATATCCACAGCAGCCTAACTTGTTCTGAATCCTCGCTCGGCCCTGTTCTCCCAGATCTCTAGACCACTGAGAGTTGATTTTTCCTTCCAAGTTGAATGTCCTTTTCTTATACGTGATGTATCCGGGGGCGACCATGAACGCAAATACGATCCAAAGCATAAAAGTGTACACGGCGAGGAAGGCGCGATTGTTCAGCAGGATACCAGCCCAGCCGACGAGAGAGGTAAGGATAGCAAGGATGGTGCATGTCATAGAAAGGGCGAGTTCGGTAGAGTTCCCGACACGGACGATGTCGGCGCCGTCGAATACGTTGAAGTAGACGAGAAGACAGAAGATAAGGGCCGTTAATGACCACAGAGAAAGCTAAGAGTTGGTGATTAGTAAAGTGCGTTAAAACGGCCAAGCTGCGGCAGTGAGACAACTCGTCGGCCAAGAGCCAAGCTCGGCTGGGCATGGAAACGGAGGTCGCCGTTGCTGTCGACGACGACAGAGACTCACCAAAGTGTTAGCAATGAAGAGAGCCCACTTGAACCTCGTCCACCTCATCTTCTTCTTCCCCTGAGAGCCGTCCTTGCCAAACCAGCCACTAGCAACGCCGTCATAATCTTCGTCGCTGGCCCCAGGCATACGGGCCTCGCCGCTTCTGAACGCCTCGACACCCCCACCTCGTTTTGGGATACCATCGATACCAACGGGTTTCTTACGCCGGCGTACCCCTGGGCCAGGTGAGAGACGGCCGGTGGAGAATTTGGATGGGAGATAGTTGACGGAGAGCGATACGCTCGAATCGTCTCTGCCCTTTGCACCGAAACCAGCGTTGAGCGAAGAGTGGGAAGAGTCGGTGACAAAAGGAGCGTTGGGAGGATCAAGGGGCATGGCGTTGGATGTGAGGTGTCGTGTCGAGGTCGATTGTGACGCTAGAGATGTTCGACTACAGATAATGAGCAATTGTATAATCAGATATTAGACTCGAAAACACATACGACGAATTGTCCATCTACTCACAGACGGAGCAATGAAGAAATATGGAGAGTACAAAGGAAATGGGAGATGAGCCTGGGAACCAAATAACATCACAAAGTGTATTACGTACTCGATTCGGCGTGGCGGAACGGGCACGGAGCTCTTCTAGATATGTAGACCACACTCGCTGCATTGATACGAAGCCCAGATACCTATAGATACACGGGAAATACTACAACAACAGGGGGAGGGAAGGAAAGCAGTTTCCGGAAAAAAAGATGTCTCGGAATGATTTATATTTAAGTATCAGTTACTAGGAACGCCGGTGCGAGGGGCACATGCTCCCTCCTTTCTCTTATTCTTGACGTAGCCTCCTCTCCTTCTTTTTCCTTTTCGCTTCTAGTGTCTGAAAACATACATAACATCACTGTTTTTTGTATTCTCCAAGGCTCTCGCGTTGACAGGAGCCTCACATCACCCATCAATGATTATACCAACGCTCATCTGTACACAACTGCGCAATCTGACGTTCAACTTGTACTTGGAAATTGGAGGCGGAGGAAATATGCCGAACAAGCAAACACATAGCCAAGGCTCCAGGCCGTCGGTTCGCACTAATTGTGGCGTCCTATCTTTCGGATACATGTCGCAATAATACAGAATTCTCTTCCTTTCGTCGACGGCATCCCCTTCTCGTCTATGCCTTCCCCTCAAACCTAAACACCTCTTCCACCTCCTAAAACGCAATCAGTCTCTCAAAAACACACCCAAGAAATATCCACTCACTTCCCACCAGGGAACATCTTTCCCACTCCCCTCCGCCCCAACCACAAAGCTCTCCTGCATCCCATCCGTCAAAGCCCACCACCTCCTCGTCTCCTCATCCTCCCCAACCTTCTTCATATCCCCCTCATAATCCGTCCCGGTATACTTCATCGTCGCAATGAGAAGCCGCAACGGCGCATAGTGGAATATCGAGTAATCGACGATGTGTGCGCGCTCTAGAGCGGCGAGGACGCCCGGCCAGACGTTTGCGTGGATTTCTTTATATTCTGCTATCGCTGACGGTTTCAGCTGTGGAGATAAGGGAGAAGTAAGGAGGCAAAGGGAGGGAAGAGGGATACGAACCTTGATGATTTGGCAGATGCGCTTGGGGTGGGGGACTGACATCGTGGTGGGATATCGATGGGAGACTTGGGAGTGCTTCGTCTTTAATGCCTTGGGGCGGGCCGGAGTTTCCGCGTGCACGTTCACGAGATGATACGCCTCGGGAGCAGCTCGGGAGGCAAGGTGAAGGGGGCCGGAAGACGTGTACCCACATCCATGGTTGAGGCCGAGGAGGGCAGATCTGCGGCGAATTCCCTCAACGATATAGCCAGTCCTCCAAGTAGCACAAACAATAAAGTGATATCGTAGGCGTTAGGTGGGAGTATCCAACGACAGAAGTTAAACAAAGTCGCGCATTAGCCGGATAGTACGGCCAGTCAGTATGTTAGCTAGAGCAGACGCCACACTCCGGGGTTCTAGATTGGGGCGTATACACCAATGTATGAGTTGAGAAGACCATGAGCTGGATGGATGGACCAAGTGTTCACTTCAAAGCAATCCTGCCATCGTCAACTGTCAGGTATTTGAACACAAAGAACCGATTAACAGTTTTCCCATTCTGTACGCCACATTCGAGCCTCGTCAAGAGAACCTTCCGCGCACCCAAGACTTTACATCATTCAGATGCTGAGATGCAATGACGAGGACTGAACCGGAAAAGACATTCCAGAAAGTTCGCTATCAAGAGCAAGAAGCGAATGGGAGAGAATCCATATCCTTCTGGAGGCAGCTGTGAGGCTATAGAAGATGTCCACAGCAGATGCAAAAGGGGATTCGAATCCATCCTAATCCCCATTGAAATAGTTCTGGAAGGCACTGTTGCTTTGATAACTAGCCTCCACTGGTCCCGCTGGCAATCTGCTAAGTAGTGACCGAGCCAGCGAGGTTATCGGTGTGGCGCAAGACTAATCTACAAACCAGTCTACGGATCTGCATCACAACATACAGCAACCTATGAGCATAAGTACGAGCCAGAAAGAGATATACCGAAAATGATGAACACTTGGTCGCAACAGTTTGCCGCAATAAACTGACGCGACTATAGGCGACGTGGCGGTCGGACTCTGAAGCGGCGATCAAAACAAATTCCAGCTCCGCGATATCACCAAATGCACCGAACTTGTTCCTACACTACCTTAAACGACTCCTTCCACAGCCCCGCCCTTATCATCTTACCTCTTTACACCCATCCTTCTCTACTACAATGACCGAAGGCAGCAATTATGACTATCTCTTCAAGGTAAGAGTGTCTCTAGGTTATAGGCGGTGGTAGCGGAATGCTTATGATTGTCTTAGGTTGTCTTGATTGGAGACTCTGGTGTCGGAAAGTCGTATGTTCTTCATTCATCCCTTCCAGAATTGGTGCTTTGCATGCTCACGATATGTCCTATCTGCATGCAGAAACTGTAACGCAACATCCTTTATGGTCGTCCCGGCAACCAAAGCTAACGCATGCGACCCCCCCTCCTCTAGTGCTTTCGCGATTCACACGTAACGAATTCAACCTGGAATCCAAGTCAACCATTGGTGTCGAGTTTGCCACACGGTCTATCAACGTGGATGGAAAGACAGTGAAGGCGCAGATTTGGGATACAGGCGAGTCGTCTGGAACGGGCGGAAGGTGGACACCATCTGGCGTTACCTTATCCCCCGCCCTTATCGCCTGATTCTTCTTTTACTCATGTTTTTATTGTGTTCCTTCCGCACAGCTGGTCAGGAGCGTTACAGGGCCATCACATCTGCGTAAGAGGCCTCATGTTTCTGCAACCCAGGCGAATTCTTATTGGCGAGATGTTTTCTCTTCTCTCAGATATTACCGAGGAGCCGTTGGTGCTCTGCTGGTGTACGACATCGCCAAACATGCGACGTACGTCAATGTCACGCGGTGGTTGAAGGAACTACGCGACCATGCTGATTCCAATATCGTCATCATGCTCGTGGGGAACAAGAGCGATTTGAAGCACTTGAGGGCGGTCCCGACGGATGAAGCGAAGGCGTTCTCCAGTGCGTCTCTCTCTCTCTCTGTGATCTTTGACCGTTTACCTACATGCCCGTAGCGGAGAACGGGTTGTCGTTCATTGAAACTTCGGCGCTGGACGCTTCGAACGTAGAATCGGCTTTCCAAACAATTCTCACAGGTCCGTCTACGTGCTCTTTCTCCGCGTCGACTGCTGACACGAAAAATCCCGGCAGACATCTACCGCATAGTATCGAGCAAATCTTTGGAGTCCGCAGCGAACCCGATAGCCCCTCCAACGAACACTATCCCCCTCGACAACAGCAACCCCGAGCCAGGCCAGCAAAGCAAGTGCTGCTAAATGGACGACGGAGGTTATTCCTCTTCTGGTGTAGAGGTTAGAGATGGGGTGCAGGACATTTTATGAAGCTCGGTCTTGTTCATATGTCCGTTTTGTTTGATTGGGGCCTTCAGGTTCATACTTCGTCTTTACATATTGTAACTTCTTTAGCTTCATGATTCTCTTGTAATGTTCTTTTGTCTGTGACTTGCAAGTTGAGGGGGACATCCAGAGAAATGAAGGGTACAACAGTCCGCGCACCGCTGATCGCCGGGAACGCGAGGAAGAAGTTCTTGGAAAGATTCTACCCTCGAGGAAGGGGCGGGGAAGAAAGGTTCACGGCGGGTGTACGCCACAATACACGTTTTCAGTGGAGATCCTCCGAGATCGTTGATGGGTCAAGTGTCAGGATTGCTAGAAAAGGCTATGAAAGCTGTAGAGTGTACCTCTGTGGACGTTTGGAGCGCAATTGGGGATCTCGATCATGCTTGCAACTCTATCTCATTCTCCCAGAAAGGGTTGATATCGCGATGTCTGCATGCTCTCCTACACTTTGCGTACATATTCTGTTCGGAAAGGACTCATGGCCTTGCGCCCCATGATATCGACTTGGAAAGAATACTTGGAACTCTCCGCAATGGAGTTCTTAAGAAAGCTGATCCATGAAAGGGCTGGTGGCTAAATAACATAGCCTCTGCGCGCACACGGTCCTCGTTGTTCCAGGTCATAAATGAAGAGCTCAGCTGCTGATAGGGAATCCAGACGTCACTGCCACGGGACTGCGGGAGAGATTTACATCCGAGGCCGCCAAGTTCATTTACAAGAACTTCCCTACCACCCTCCATCATCTCCTCTTCGATGCCATACCTTCATCCCGCTTCCAATGCCACTTTTTACGATTTCCTTCAACGTCGCGACTTCAAGACTCAAGTAACGCCAAATGAAACTCAACGAACCACTCTCATCGTCGCGGGCGTTTACATCATTGCCATTGCTATTCTATGGTACGTTTTTCATATTTTCCGGGGATTTTTCGTGGCGGTTTATGTGCGCTCTCATTCCAGGCATGTACCTTATCTAAACATCGTTAGTGAGTAATGCTCGCCTTAAACAAGGTGTATTAGTACTGGCCGCCCTTGAACCAACTTAGTCTATCCCTTCAAGTGAGTGCTCATCTTAGCTCAAATTGACTTGTTCATGATTGCTTGTATAGGTTGTTGACCGTCGGATTCCATGAAGTGACTCTATCGCGTGTTTAATCCTTTCTTTATTATCCTAACCTTAGCCTACAGATGAGCCATGCCTTTGCGGGAGTGCTGACCTGCGCCCGCATCCACTCCATCGAACTCGATCGTGCGTCTCCATGTCGTCCCCCCGATCGCCAAACTAATGGTGTCCTCCAGCTGATGAAGGAGGTGCAACTAAGATGTCTGGAGGGATTCAATGGATCACTCTCCCCGCCGGCTACCTTGGCTCGTCATTCATAGGCGCCGGTCTCATTGCCTGCGGATTCAACACGAACGCAAGCAAAGTCGCCTCCATCGTCCTCGCAGTCTTCTTCCTAGTCACTCTCTGGTGGGCTCGGAGAAATTGGCTGTAAGTTGCTCACTCTCTCCCACACCTCACACATAGCCTCCAATGATCTGATCCCCCACGATTTACAGGACCTGGCTTCTCATCTTCGGCATGTCCGGACTCATTGTTCTTTTCTGGTTCGCTGGAGGGGGCGTGGCGCTTAGATATCTGGTTCGTTCCTTGGCTTACGAGAAAGGCTTGAGTTTAATACGATTACAGGTCTTGTTCATCGGAGTCATGTCTTGCATGTATGTCCTTTGGGATGTCGTCGGTGCGTGGCTTCCTCCTGGTTTCATGTCCCCTGCTATATACCTCTCTTACTCCGAATGTATTTGCGCTATATAGATGACACGATAGCTCGAAAAGTGAACACCTCCGACGCTTCTGCGTTTGCCAGGATCTGCGGCTGCTGCCCGTCCCGAGGTACGTCGTCGAACTCAGCTTCATGTTTCTGCGGACCCTGAATGTTCCTCTTCAGTATGGGGCGTCCTTTGGCTTTTGCAGGCCTTTATTTTCTTCGGCGTCGGTGTCATCGTCGGGCTTGTTTCATTCAAGGTAGCGTTTTCGTTGTCTCTTCTTCTGACCTGACTCAAGCATTTCCAATTGTCTACCTACAGCAATCGGCAGATCAGCAGAAAGAGGATTCCGCGAACTTCCTTCCCGTCCCAGGGGCAGACTCCGGCGCATTGTCAATATCGCCTAGCGCCCTTGCTGTCTCTTGTATCGCGTTTGGGCTCGCATCACTTGGAATCTTATAAGACCACCGTATCTCTTGTATCTGTACTGTCGCTCTGCTATCGTTGTTCTTGTTTTCATATCTTGCAAAAGAGACCTTTTATGACCCCGTTTGTTAGTATTATACCACGATAACGTTGAGTAAGTAGAGACGAGCTACAGTAGTAATTATGTTTTCCTCGTAAACGACAAAAAAATTCTTGGACGCATGTAAACCCAAAATCAAGCACGAGAGCTTGAAGGACAGTCGAAGCGTTTGTATGAAGAAACGGACACCCTCACCAAAGGTCTTGTCTGGTAGACCCTCATCCGTATCCAGTCCTCTACTAGCTCAGGCCCTTCCAACACCAAACGCCTCAACCTCGGACCCAAGATCTCATTCTCCTCCCCACCACGCGTAGCGAACTGATCCACAAAATGGTTAATCTCCCTCCTCTCGCTACAGGACACAAACAGCTCCTCCAACGACCCAGACGAACACTCCAAAATATCCATGGCAATGCCAGCGGTATCCAGGGAACGCATATGGGGAAGATGCACCCTCGTCAATCTACACCCGGATCTCTCCACGAGGGACGCTACACGCTGCGGGTCCGGGTCCCCGCACACTTCCAGATCCTGCAACGCAGGCAGGACCAGCATCTCGAGGAGCTGGTTTACCGCCTCCTGAGACCTCGAAATCGCATCCACGTCGGGCGTGTCGATGTCTCGTACCCGGCTGAGCGAGAGGCTGCGTAGGTGTGGGAGGGTTATAGGTTTTACTAAGGAGGAGGAATGGGAAGAGTGAGGAATGATGATGTCGTCGCAGCGTAGGCGACAGGACGTCAGGTTCGTCATCCGACTCAAAGCGTCGAGGTGCATGTCGTTCGTCCCGAGGCTGCAGTTATTGTTGGGCCCTGTGTAGGAGGTGATTTGGTGCCATGGGATGTGGAAGTGTCGAGATATGATGGAGTGCGCGCCGAGTTTGCGTAGCAAGGGCGTGTTTTCGAACGCTCGGATGGGCGAGGGTGGTTCGGATGTATCTGTGGACCACACACCGAGTTGGAGTGTACGTAGGGAGGAGAAAGGAAGGGGCTCTCCGGAGAGGAGGAGTCTTTCCAGCGAAGGGAGATTCGTGAACAGACGAAGAGCTCTCCATCGCTCGACCGTTGGCAGCAGGAGCTCAAGAACGGGATGGCTAGACGACGTCGAGCGGTCGGGGTCATCGTGAAGATCGATGGAAATGTTTAGAGGGTGGCTGGAGGAGCGTTCGAGGTAGATCCTCTGACGATACCTTAGCTTGTGATCCACTCGCCAGGACCTCCAGAGGCCTACCATGACGCTAATGTGTGACCACAAGCTGGCAGAGGAGAGTGCCACGGCCCTCCAGTGGCGACACACCTGAGAAATTCTCCAAATGGTCTCTTGGGACTTGTGCGAGCGCCATCTGCATTTCGGGTGCTCAACTGATCGGACGAATATTTCAACCAGGATTTCCGGTGGCAAGCGGCGGACGGGGGATAGCACACTCGCATAAGTCTGCATCTCGGACTGCATTTTCCGACGTGCAGACTGCAGTTGGGCGATGATATCGTCCAGAGAAGCCAGTCTTTTACTGCCTTCCCCGAGAATGGAGGATACCTCGGTTTGCTCTGAATCCGAGGGCGGAAAGTTAGAGCTCAACAAATCAGAGACTTGAGCGGAGGGCGACGGTGAGAAGGTCGTAATGCTGGCCCAGTTTATGGTACAGCGAGGATCGCTTGATTGCATCATCGCAGATCTCATGGGGTGCAATTGAAAGATTGAGCACCTGCGAACGTTTTCGCAGCTCACAGTGAGGATGTGGATGGAAGGAAGAAAAACTCTTGCGAAGGCTCATATATCATACGTGCTTCGGTTAGAAAATTCAGGCCCAGGGTCAGAGTGAACCTGCGAAATGGGCATCATTAATTTCAGCCACCGCTATCATGACCACCGTGGTCAAATTCACATAGTTGCCCCTTTCGTTCGTGCAGGGCTTGAAGAGTACTTGATAAAGTACACAGGAAGAAGGATACCAGCACACAGGCTTTTGCCTTCTTCGCAACCGACGATGATGCAGATTGGAGGTGAAGGTGTCACTATCCGAACATTTCAATGCATGTTGGAATGATCCAGATAACGATATGTGACGTGACTGGCATATTGTAACCGTCAACATTAAATAGCACTAGTACAAAGTCGAGGAGGGCTGTAAAAGCTTAATCCGTCGTAATACATACTTGCAGTGACCAGGGACACCACCATTCTATCGTCCACAATTAGTACATATTACGCAAGGGCACTCTGTTTTCCCCTTTGACAAGCCATCTCGTATGCACGCCCTCGCCACCGACTTTCTCCACGGCACCATCTTCCTCCAGCTTCTGCAAGTGTTGGTCAACACTGCGCGCTGCAGGAAGCCACAAAGACTCAGGATAGGACGCGTAAATCGTCTTCACTAACGTCCACGTAGTCCAAATTGGGGACAGTGATGTCGCCGGCGCTGGATCAGAATCAGACGATGGTGACGGCGGCGGAGACTTCAGCGCGCTAAAGATCTGAGCCTCTCGCTGTAGCCGATGCTCGATGTATGTCTTGATCAACTGTTTTCCCTCCTTGACGACGGGGCCATGACCTGGGTAGAGTTCGGTGTAGACGTGATCCTCCCCGAAAGCGTACATCTTCTGGAGACTGGAAATGTAGCTCTTGAGGTTCTCAAACACTGCGGTACCCTGTCCGAGAACAGTGTCCGCAGTGTAAAGAGCTTGATCATCAGGGATATACAGGCATATAGAGTCGAGAGTATGTCCAGGGGTGTGAAGAACCTGAAGAGAGGAGATGCTCTGAGAGTCCGACAGATCATGGAATGGCGTCCCCTGAGGAGTAGGAGTGTATGAGTTCGGAGATGCTGAAGCCAATGTGGCAAGAACATTATCGTGCACTTCTTGCGCAGTTACAGGTAAAGGAAACTTATGCAGACGAGGCGGTTTGAAGGGTAGGGTAGGGTTCCTTGCATCCCATAGTCTACGCAGCAAATCCAGAACACCTGGAAGACCACCGACATGATCATGGTGCCAATGCGAGATTATGATGTCGGATATGTCAGGATCTTCGGGGTTCGTGACAGGAGCTGTCTCTCGCAAAGCGCTCTCCAGAAGGGGGATGTATTCAGGGCGACCTTCTCCCGTGTCTATGAGCGTATACGGGTTCTTCAATCCTATAATGTAGGTGTTGGTCCCTAGCAAGAATTGAGGCAGGTAGAGTCAGTGTATCGGATAGGCATACCTTGTAAAGTAAACTTCCCTGGGTTCTGACAAGGAAAGTAAGTGAGAGACCGTCTCAAGAAGAGAAAGATGCACTTACTTGACCTAATACCCGTACCACATTCTCACTGATCTTCTCGGTGGTAAGAATCTAAGGTATTTTCCAATATCTGGCACCTACTCGAGCGATAGATGCTAATGCTTCGAGTTTCTCCATGGATTGAATTCTTCGCGTTACGAAAATGCTATGGGAGGAAGTGGTATGTGCTCAAGGAGACAGAATTGCGTCATTCCATAACACTCTCGGTTTGTAAGACGCCATGAGATCCCCTCTCCAATCGAGGAAACTGCAAGGTGGCTTGAGAGCTGGAATTACTGGGATACCCTTCGTGATAGATATGCTCGAGTGCTTGACGAAAGGATCCCTCAGTCTTTTCCTCTACACCGCTCAAGCGATGATCTTCGCTGATACACACAACGAGAACATCTCATCAACTATTCCAAAACACATTATGCGTGCCCTATTCGACGAAGTCAATGGGAGCTTTGAATTAATGGAGACAACGCGGTAGTGCTCTTGGGTTGCAGATGATCGATGAAGGAGGATGGTGTTAGCATTCTTGACTTTCTTCTTCAAGCGTTCGGGGCGTGAGAATCACTTCTGCCAAATGCCTTGCTTCCTGGGGACGCCTATGATCTGGGCCAACATAATCACTAGTCCTGCCGCAAGTTCTGACAGGCAGCTGCAAGTTATACACAGCTAGATCACCTTGATGCTGGATTTCAGACAAAGTACCTGGGAAATATACGTGGTCTGATCCTTCGGCACTTGAGATGCTACGACAACCTTTACAACTCGCATCGTGGCCGATACTTTGGGAGAATCATTCCGGTAGTGCAGGCTAGCTGGGGAAGACACGCGCCATGAATGAAATTTGCCAGCACGTATGAACTCCTTCATTTCCGCTCATGCCTGTGGTGAGCTCACTCGCAGACCAAAGGAGCCTCTCGTTCTAGTGTGCTTGAGTCGATCGGCAGAACCTATCGTTGGCTGGCCTCCTGGAGATCAAGACGCTGTTAATTTCTTTCACTGCCGCAAGAACCCGTACAAGGTTAGACTTCTCCTATGTTCCTATGTCGGTATTGATCATCGTGTAACTTACTTCCAGAGCGAGGAGCTAGCGGCAGCTTTTCTAGGGGGACTTGTGAGAGCCATTGAGACCTATCTCACTCGAGAGGGTAAAGACGCTGATATCACTCAATCCATACTCAAGCTATCACATTATGCTGGCGAAGGCGCTAATGAGAGGGTCCAGTTCTTCCGTGATGTCGTGAAACATGCTGAAGGCGTCCTCATCGCGTCGGAGAAACCTCTGGCCCGGGCACGAGAGTGGATCGATGATAGTGATAAAATCGAAGGTGCGGACTGTTCGCTATCCTCTCTTTTAAAAGCTTCCCAACTGACCCCCCGAAGCCAACAAACACCCTTCCGATGAATTGTTGAAACGGTTCATCAATGGCGTATCCGCATGGCCTGCCACAGGTCTTCCATATTCTTTGCTACGATCATTTTCGGTCTCTCGCTACTTTTCTTGCTGGTCGCACTCCTTCCAATTGTCTTATTATTGCTCTGGATGAATGCAGGCAAATAGGCATGTCTCAGTCTGGCAGTCTTTCTAGCAACTCTATGAGTTTGGCCGCCATGCAAGCATTGTCAAGGCGGGGACGAAGCCATGCCGAATGGTTTCAAGTCCTGGTACTTTTCACTCCACACCGATCCTGGATCCCAGCTGGTGGCGCTGCCTGAACCTCATTCGAACTCGGCACGATTTCCGAAAGATATGGTGATGCTCCCAGCGTGGACCTGGTTTGGATTCAATCAAGCTGTCATACAGCGCTTGCGCAACGGATACACACTGCCGAAGGTAGGAGATACGATGGAACTTTCACATCTCAAAGACTATGGCAGGCCGGTGTATTGCTCTTTTACACGACATATTCAACATCCATACTAAGCCTATCAGCCACTTAGTATGGTCCACGTTGCGCCCAACGGGGGTGATCGAGGCTGCGACCGCAAAGTTCTTTCGCGGCCATTTCGACCCCTGGCTAGTCAATCATGTTTTCGCTGCGTTGGGCAGCCGCGTCCTTCTCGACGTTAGCGATACCCAAGAAGCCAGACAATTGGCGACCGATTCGGTCGACAGCCACATGCGTATTCTGGTGTCTTCCAATTTTAGAGCCATCAGCAATTACCTCCGCCGTAGCTTTGAAGACCTCGGAGACCTACGCCGGCGCTCTGGAGACACTGGTGAGACAGCTTTTGAGCAAAGAATTGGTGAGAGATCGTGGATTTCCAGGGGAACTATGCTGTCGTCTCTTATTGACGCTGGCTCGCGATATGGCCGCCCCGGAATTCCTAGACTCTTCGCGTCCGGAACCGCGTGTCCCCCCGATTTCTTTGACCAGGTTTCTTGATACTCTGATTGAAAAGAAGAATGCTTCCCTGCTGGCTGGGTTGGGTAATGATCGGTGGATTAACTTCGCACACTTTGTTCAACTGGAAAGAACTCTGGATGAGATCCCCATGTCTCTACTCGTCCAGGCGTGGTCGTCTGGGGCAGCTATCCAGTGCGCCTTCTATCAGGAAGGGATTGATCTTTTTTGGCCAGAATACTGTGGAGATCTCGATTCACCGTTTGATCCTGCGAAGCTTGGGTATGGCGCGGTACGGTCAAAAGCTAAACGTACAGCCGTGCACTGGGATGCAGTCACTGGGTCGTTCATCCGACATAGCACAGGTGTGCACACTAAACCGGAGCACGTCATTCTCCTCATGGATGTGGGCGTCACGAGTTGGACCGGCCCCAGCATTGAAGTCCATGCAGGGCCAGCCGTTCCACCTTCCCCAAAGAAGCTCCCAAGCAAGTACTATGCTTTAGGGAATGACGTTGAGCCTGAGCGCTATGTTGTCAACATACATGGACTTTCCTCTTTGGAATACCCTATCCTTGGCAGGGGATGTTTGCGATGATGGACACTCTTCATCCAGATGATGCTGAACTTGACGGTGGTGTTATCGACACCAACATGAATGACGCCTTCTTAAAGTGACTTCAATTTATTGTTTGTCCTGATGAACTCAAGCTGATCGCCTTGTACTTGCAGTAATCTGATGGACGTCAACAAGAACTGAGATGCGATGATGTATATATGGTATATACTTTTTCTTTTGTCATTGTAATCCGTACATATGGTGTACTCGTTTCGTGCCGCGAGGCCTAAGATAGGTCGTCCTGCTTAAACTTCAACTTCAATATGATCAATCATCAGGCTGAGGTCGGTACGTCGAGCGAGGGCATTCTTGTACATGTACACTAGCTCTCTATTACTGCTGAGCGCTAGCTGAGGTACTGACAACAAAACGAAATCATGCTATGTACCTTTACAAGACGGCTGGTTACATGCGTTACACTACATCTACTTATCAATATTACTGTACTATACATTCTATCTGTCATATCGGGATGCACTGGGGATCCCAATCTCATACATAGTGCCCACCTTGTCGAATCACCGCCGTCCTCTGAACTCCCCTCGTGTCGGAGAAAATCAGATTAAAGTTCCCCACAGTCCCAGCAGCGAGGCGAGCATTCTGTCCTGCTTCTGCGCCGTACCTTTAACAACAGTTAGCAGCAATAGGCAGGGAAGAGAAAAGAGCACGCACCTATGGCCAACGGTAGTCCCCGCCCAATCAGTAGCGCTGTCGAAAACCTGCACGGTTGACCGGTCTAACGTGTCGAAGATAAGCCCGAGAGAGAGAATGGCTTTCTCTCTTTTTTTCAGCTTTGTGTTCTGATATGGGGATGAGGATGAGGAGGATCCGGAAGGGTGAAGAGGGGCTGGGGAATAGTTCTCGCTCCTTTTGTCTAGTGCAGAGGAGGAAGCGAGATGATCACGGGAGTACGGTGGCGGCGAGTAAGAGGAGATGAGGGGCTCCGGAGGGGAAGAACGGTGCTTGGCAGCCTCTTTTGCAGCCTCCTTGGCTTTCCTCTTCTCGACAGACTTCATGACTTTTGCCTCCATTCTACCGACAACCCTGTCACTGAAGTCGTTCGCTTCCGTACTAACACCGTATGCTTTGACGAGAGCTTGGCGAGTCGCTGTGGGAGGTCCAGCCCTGGGTGTTGCCTGGAACGGACCGGCAGGCTTGGTATGAGAAATGACCCATGAAGAAGAGGACGCCATCACTTTCGCCATGAGAGTAGACGAGAACGTCAATAGACGACTGGGAATATTCAATTCAACAACAATGCAACGAAGGGGAAAGTAGGATGCCGCACCTAACTCCTATGGCTGATTTCGTGATCAAGTCATGTTGACCTGGGGGGATTGCCTGTTTGAAGGAGTCAAGGGGCGCGGGGCGATATTTGACATGCTGAGGAATCTCAACAAGAACATGACGGCTGGTATCGCCTTTTCCACCTGGCTTGGGATCTTCAGTTACTCTGAAACCTTGGTCAAACTCCCCCACGATCTGTCCGTTTGTCTGGTCAACCAAGACAAGGCGGCCAGCGAGATCGCCTGACGGAGTGCTAGAACTGGCGGCGGGGGCATTATTGGGAGGATGATGCTCATGAGAAGAGACTGGCATCAAGGGTGATCCTTGCAGCTGGCCGTACTGGGAGAGGATGCCTTCGAACGTCCCCACATCTTCCATGATATCAGGACGATCGGAGTGAGGGACTTCAATGTACAACGTGAAGTCTACAGGGTCATTGCCAGTCCCATAAAAGTGATAGATTCGGCGAGAGCCCATTGTGGTGACGTCGACATTGCGACTAGAATCCAGAAACATCTCAAACGCCCCCAGTCGGAGGACCAGATGTACCTCCTCATCAGCCGATTCGTTGATGCATGCCAAGCTTAGCCAACCAGTTTCACCAGTTTGGCCATGGACGAGAGTTACGTTGGGAAGGGTGAGCAGAACGAAAGCCTGAGCAGTGCCCATATTAGAGCGGGAAGAAAGGCGTCCGAATGATTAAAGCCGATGAGTTGCCAGCTTTTTATTTTGAGAGGCGTATTGAACTATTAGCTGCTGCGGATGCAACCGGGCGTACGAGATACGATAAGTGTAAAGCCCATGATGTGCTGGCCGCTCGGCCTAACGCTGTAATATCCCTTTGTCAAATGCGACTACGAATGCATAAGCGCAGGAGGTGCAACTCTTCGGGAGCTCGGCCTCTAGTCCAACTACAGTTACCATATGTAAATCTTGCTTATCTAAAGTTGGGAAGATACTTACAAGTGTCGTTCAATTATTCGAGATACTAGAAGTGAACTAGTGAACTTCTGAGCCTTCACCACGATAATTAGTGCAACGCTGAAAGATAATGATAATGCGGAAAGAACCTGCACTGTGTCACGTAGTCCTCGTGGCGGAATGTCACAAATACGTCTTGGAACCCGACCACCATGTCGGCCACCCCACCGAGTCTGAATGGCGCTGAAGGCTCTCACAAAAGAAAGAGGTGCTTGTTTTACTGAAATTATTCTTTCTCTATGATAAACATGACTGCTGCAGGTCTCGTTCACCTTCCGTAGACGCTGAACCGCCAACTTCTCGTCCAAGAAGGTCTCTTTCCCCTCCAGGCCCCACAACACTCGTCGAACTTCCTCGAGTTAGTGATGTAGACCCAGTCCGACGAGCAGAACGAGAACGGCAACTCGCAGCTCGTGTCGCAGCAATGGAACTTGAAAAGTCGGAAAAGCCCAAGGAACAGAAAGAGTTCGATGCCAAAGCAGAGTTTGCAAAACTCGTCGGAACTCGTTCTGGTGGTGTCTACATGCCTCCAGCCCGTCTTCGCGCCCTCCAGGAAGCTGCATCCGGCGACAAGACCAGCGCGGAATACCAACGTCTTTCTTGGGATGCTTTGCGAAAGTCTATCACCGGTATCGTCAATCGAGTCAATATTGCCAATATCAAGCAGGTCGTGCCGGAACTCTTTGCGGAGAATCTCATTCGTGGTCGTGGATTGTTTGCGAGAAGCGTGATGAAGGCCCAGGCTGCGAGTTTTGCCCTTTACTCCCGTTTTTTGCGTGTATGGTCGCTATCATCAACACGAAGCTGCCGCAGGTGGGAGAGCTTGTGCTCACTCGGCTCATCAGTCAGTTCCGGAGAGCGTTCAAAAGGAACGACAAGGTGTGTAATCATTTTCTCACTTAAGAATAAACCTCATTTTGCTTTCCAGATCGTTTGCCATTCCACTACTACTTTTATAGGCCACTTGGTCAACCAAGCCGTCGCACATGAGATCATTGCTCTACAGATCCTCGTACTTCTTCTTGAACGACCTACTGACGACTCTATCGAGATCGCCGTCGGCTTCATGCGCGAGGTTGGCGCCTTCCTCTCCGAAAATTCTCCCAAGGCAAATGCCACGGTTTTCGAGCGATTCCGCGCTGTGCTGAATGAGGGTACTATCAGTCACCGTGTACAGTACATGATTGAGGTGTTGATGCAGGTGCGAAAGGATAAGTACAAGGACAACCCAATTCTGCCGGAAGGGTTGGACTTGGTGGATGAAGATGAGCAGATTACGCATCAGATCCAGTTGGAGGAGGAGTTGCAGGTTCAGGAAGGGCTTAGTATGTTGCCGTTCTATTTGTTTTGTCCTTGTCACTGACATCTTTTCAGACATCTTCAAGTTTGATCCGAAGTACCTGGAGAACGAGGAGAAGTACAAAGCGATCAAGGCTGAGATTTTGGGTGAGGATTCTGATGAAGAGTCAGGCTCGGAGGATTCGAGTGAAGACTCTGATGATGAAGAGGGTGCGTCTTTTGTCCGTGTGTTCTCTGTGTCTTCTGACATATGTTATAGTGGCGCAAGATAAAGAGGGCATTGAAGACCGCACTGAGACTAACCTCGTCAACCTGCGCAGGACCATCTACCTCACCATCATGAACGCGCTCAATTATGAAGAGGCCGTTCACAAGCTCTTGAAGGTCCAGCTTGGGGAAAATCAAGAGATTGAATTGGTGAACATGATCATCGAGTGTTGCTCTCAAGAGCGCTCCTACTCCAATTTCTATGGCCTTATCGGGGAGCGATTCAGTAAACTCAACCGTGTGTGGACAGACTGCTTCGAAGAGGCGTTTCCAGAACTACTACACTACAATCCATCGGTATGAGACGAATCGTTTGCGGAATATTGCTCGGTTCTTTGGCCACCTATTTGCGACCGACTCGATCTCGTGGATGGTTTTCAGCTGCGTTAAAATCAACGAGGATGACACGACGTCGAGTAGTCGTATCTTCATAAAGATCATGATGAACGAGATGATGGAGAGTATGGGATTGAAAACTCTCGCGGAGCGGTTTAAAGATCCCGAAGTGAAGGCTGGATGTCTGGGGATGTTCCCGACAGACGTACCAAAGAATACGAGGTTCGCGATCAACTATTTCACGAGCATCGGGCTTGGTGCTGTTACGGAAGATATGAGAGAGTACTTAAAGGTACTTGTGGTCATTTTTGTTCAGATTTCATTCCTGATGCTGATGTTATTTTCGCAGAATGCACCCAAGCTGATCATGGAACAGCGTCGTGCAATGTTGGAAGCAGACTCTTCGTC
>RZIO01000003.1:3591358-3624869 GCA_004338095.1 Gloeostereum incarnatum
CCACCCAGAGAGCGTAGGGTGAGTACCCCTCCCCCTCCTCCTCGCAGAATAAGGACACCCTCTTCTCCTCGAGACAAGAGGAGGGATAATTCTAGGGATAAGACTAGAGACCGGTATCGGGAACGCGATGAGAGGGAGAGGTACGACCGTAGTAGGAGGTGAAAAATAGCGTCTAGTGGCAAGAATGTTTCTTATAGGCGCTTTATGTATCAGGTTGTGTTTAGGTTATCATGTATACCCAGATCAGGTGAGGTCTGTGCTAAGACTTGCCTAAGACTCTGAGCTGTGCTGCGGTTTTCTTTGTCACTACAGGCTCCGCTGTTGGCAACACAATGAATATTTTCAGAACAGTAGAAGTCCACAGCAATTTGTTGACCTTGGCAAATCGAAGCTTTTGTTGACCTTAGACCACCACCATGCAAATCTAAGAGTGCGTACTGCTAATATTCATCACAGCAATGAGCAGTCACGAAGCCTTTCTGTTGCTAACTCTCCGGAATGTGACTTTCATAACGCCTCAGACTAGTCAAACTGGATGGCTGGGGCTGGAGTGTGTCACAGTTACCGCCACTCAAGATATCTTTCTTGTCCTCCGACTCGGTACCTTCGAAATCCCTATCGACCCAGCGCGTACCATCGCCGTGACCGCGCCTGATCCTTCCAGAAGAGTCTACCAGTTCCATGGGACTCCATCCGACCCTTCAGAGTTCTCTCTATCTATTCCGTCTCCTCCTCCAGATCATGCAGAGATATTGGAAGATTTGCAGACCTTCGAGAGCGTTCTATCACAGTATGCTGAGCTTCGTGGCAACACGGTTGTGCCCATAGCCAACCCTTTCTCTCCAGACGCGAAGTCGGACCCGTTGCCGCCGCCACTGCTGATACCCCCCGTGAATACCAAGGGCGCTGACGACCTACATGGTAGGTTGGTGCTGGTGAACCAAGACAACGGGGAGATTGTAGGGGAGTTCGACCACAAGTTCAAAGTAGAGGAGGACCCGAACTTGGGAGAGAAAGGGCACGAGAATGACCCAGTCGTTATCGAGATTCCGGAGGGAGAGAACGGGTTGACCCCCCTCCAAGCCTTTGCGCAGGCTATCCCGCCAGACCAGCAGGACTGGATGACCAAGTCGGCTACGGTTGTGAGGTGTGTAGTTCCAGGAGCCTTCGCCTTCATCCATTCTCATAGTATTCCTAAACAGTCATGTTATATCGCATTCGACAAGTCTACTGGTCACTGTTATCACATCGGCGTCTTCATATTACATCTCACATTCGAAACCCAGCACCGCGACCTCCTCGGTTTCAAGCGGAAAGTCGACCTCTGGTGCATCCACCTCTACCCAACAGTCTCGTGCGGCTACGTTCTTGACTTCTGACCGGACGCGTCAGAACCTAGCAACCGTGCATGCGTTCAGTGGACAAGCGGTCAAAGTCAGTTCGAAAACTCTCTCCGTTATCGACGGTTTGATCCACAAGGCAGTGGGCAAGAAACCCAAGCAGCCCAAACACGCTCAGACGACTCTCGCTCCTGCGTCTAGTAGCTATTCGGGCTCACGTTCTCCTTCTCCTTCTCCTACATCGTACAGTGCTCCTCCTCCACCATATCACAGTGGCCCATCATTGTCTGGGTACACCTCTCCCTCGGGTTCAGGGTATCTCACTCCAACACTAGACGGAAAGCCTCCTTTGCCCCCTCGGAGATCTGCCTCTCCAGCTCCGTATTCTCCAGTTGGAGGTCCGCCTCCTGTAATTCGAATACCGGAGCAGAATTCACCTTCTTCGGTCCCTGCGCCGCCGCCTCTGCCGCCGAGACAGTTGAGGACGAGAGACCGCCTTCTCCTCTCCGCAGACCTCATATTCTCTACGATAGACGACTCGACGAAACAGCTCTTGGACGTTAGTACGGATCGAGTGGGGGCTGTTGTCGGGCACAAGTACGCTCACTCCTTTTTTCCATATCGTCTATTTGGGCTGATGGCTCTGTTCTTCTAGGTATGGCGACGACGCTGGACACAGCGCACGGCTCACTGCTGGAACGGCGAGGAACCTGGCTGTGGTCTATGTAGATATGAAGGGTATTGGGAGGAAGGCGTTGATTAAGAGGGTTGGGAAGGAGTATGTGAAGGCGAAGGTTTCTTCGTCGAAGTGAGGTGCTGATGTAAGTAGTCAGATGAATCTTTGACTCGGAGGACGGGTGATCGTCGTAGACATTTATGTCCCAAAACTTCATGAAGGACCCTACAATCATCAGTACGCGTCGCTCCCCCAAGAAACTTTGTGCACAATACGCTGTGCTGCTCGTTCCTTGGAGCAGCAGCGTGTCCTAGGACAAGATAGTGCAGATAAATAAAATTTTCGTCTTTGTTGCGCCTCAAGGCTCTTGACTTCCTCTTGACCTCAGATATTCAACTCAGGTTGTAACTACAATGTACGAACTGTCCCCTCAGGCTATTTCGTTCTACGCCTTCGATATATCAATACATTTGCCGAAGTTTTTCTACTACTAGCCGCAACCCAAACATTTGGGACAGGCGCTTTGTTAGCTTTGGCTTGGCACCGAAATCCTTCCTTCGTACTCGCTCCTGAAGCCGACATCCTGCCCTCTTGGACTCCAAAAAATCATGAAGAGTGAACTGCAAAGACTTTGCATCACCTAAGTTGTCCGGCCCGGATCTAAAGGGAAGCCCCTACTTCATCGACTTGGGGGAAAGCAAGATACCGAGCTAGAGAAGCAGATAATGAGAGTATTCCGTCCGGATCTGTCAAGTGAACTTAGATTTTCCAACCGTGTCCATAATTTGTCAGTCTCCCTGATCCTTTTCTTGCGATATTTAATCTCACTTGCAATACTCATGTAGGGCTCCCGCCAACGTGGCTAGATCAGGAAAGAGTCGTCTGCTCCTAGAGTGTCTTTGTCGTCACTGGGGATTCTATTTCACGTTTGGCTCAACACACTCCATCGTCGGATGCTCCGATCTCTCTCAGACATGTGAACGGCTCAGACAACATCCCACTTTCACTCCGATTCTGCCCCAAATCAACTTTGACGATCCTTTGGCGCAGAATCGTATTCTTGCTTCCCGGTGTTTCTTAGAGGTCTTACTCGCCCGTCTTCTCATCTTTAGGCTCTTTGTCATCATCTTCAAACGCTACCATGTCGACGAAGAGTTGATGAAAAAGCGTTGGCTCATGTAGCTCTTCCCTGATATTCTGGATAGATCGGAGTTCTCTAACGACAGTTCGGAACCGTTTGCATGATATCTTTGAGACGCTCAGCCAATGTCTTCGAGGTCACGAACCCTTCGCTGTGTCTTACCAGATACGGCGTATTGGTCGGTCCACCCGACATAAATTATCTCTTCAGCGTCTCTACACACTATCATGGATGAACACGACGTTGGCACAAATACTCTCCAGCACGCATTCCGTTCCATCTATTCCTACCCACAGTCGGTTGTCACACAGGCCGTTCAAACATGGATCAACTTCGACATCGAAAATGAGCCCCGGTTTATATTGGCAGGGAATCCCTTGAACCGGCATTTCACAAAGGCTACTTGGATTGTCCCAGAGGTAGCGGTGATGTGTTTCGACAGGTACTGGACATTGGATTGCCGATAGACAGAGACGTATGGGATACCTACATCAGATCCTATCTTCCATCAGGGTATGCCGAAACAGCTCTTGGTCGCAGGTTGTTGGATCGTACGTGGTACTGGTTGCAAGGAAGGTGAGAAGGGTCCGATTGTGAAAGTGTTGGCAGCCCGCTTGCTTCATACTGCAGACAGGGTTTTGCGGCTGATTATGTGGAACTGCTTCTTGTCTCTAGATTCCAGTGCCATCATCATGTTCTATGGAATTTTGTTCGTCAGCTCACTGGATCTACCCCGGTGGATGAGTCGTGGAAAGCAGACATCAAGGCAACTGAGCCTATAGCGACTTCTAGTGATCACACATCCACTTTTTGAATGTTAACTATGACACAGTCATGGTAGCTACGCATATTGCACGCGTTGGCACAGAAGCATGCGAAATTGTCATAGGTTGGAAGTTATCGGATGTAGTGTCGAAGTAATACTATTATTATTATTCTGCTGAGGGGAACCAGCTCATAGCTACAGCGGCCAATTGAGGCTTCACCTCATGCCAGCTCCGGATGCCCTGAGCACTATTACACCAGATGATAGAAAGGGGATAAAAAGGAGTAGGACGCTGCTGATGGCAGAGCACGCGGATACAAGGTGAATGCGTTGGGATGAGAAAGTGCTACAAGGTCATCGGTAAGGCAGAGCAGACAAATCAGCCCAGCCGATCTGAAAAGTCAGTCACAGAGAAGATCGATCTTTGCTCGGTCCCTTTGACACGGTCGTCTTTCAGCATCCTAACGGAAGATCAGAGATGGAGGGGGAAGGAAGAGACAAAGGAGAACTCACCTAGCATCCACTCTAGCATCTTCTCCTTCTACACCCACCACAGCTTGAGGTGTCTTCGCTTCTATGACCTGTCCCATCGAAATCGCTACTTTAGATCCAATCCGAAAGGAAAGAGAAAAGCGAACTGACATAATGATTATCACAATGCGGACAATATTCATCGCTCTCCTCGTAAGTAGCAATGTCCTTCCTAAACGCCTTCTTGCACTTCTTGCACATGAACACAAGTTCCGTCGTCTTTGCAGTTTGTGGTCCTGTTTCTCTGCGTGACATTCGGCGCAGTCGTACCATTGCTTGCAGCAGGGAGCGCGAATGGAGACTTGGGCGTTTAGGATGTGTTTACTGTGTGTGGGCTGCAGGTTGGTACATGAACGATGATTCCGGGGAGGGGAAGAGGGAGGGGTGTAAATATCCTGTTACTGACCACATTTTTAATAGTTAGGGAGGAATCGTGTAGTGAAGTTTGCAGGCAGATGGCGGTGATTGCCAGAAGAAGACACCGGAGCCGGGTACAGTGTCAAACACGTCAAACACCGCACACTCTTTGTTGTCAACCTCCACGATTCATCGACATCTCTGACGCTGAAGTCGGCAATCTTGATATTTAAAGCCAATCTTTACTGCAATAGCGTCTGTTTTCAGTGAAGTACAGTCTGTCAGTATGGCGTTTCGTACTGCATGAAGTGCCTGCTACAGGGCGTGGCTGGTCTTTGTATGTTGGACTGTACAAACACTTTTATAACACCACCCTTTTCAAAGTCTACTTCCCATTGGGTTCCAACTGCATGGAACCTTCAGGGAGGAACCTTTTTCCTTCGTCGTTGCTACTGCAAGACGCGTCGCGTTGCATCATCCCCACAGCACCGACTGCAACAATTAAATGGGAAAAAAAAAGAGGCAAGCCACGTCTATCTTCTATCACGCATAACCGTCACGATCCCGGTCCATTTCACTGGACCAGCGCTTAGCTGTGGCGTCACCGATGAGTTGGTAGAGAGGACCGGCCTAATGCACAGCTGCCAACTTCTCCATAGATGTGTCTCTTTCCCGAGGTCAAATTCGTACCAGCCCAGATTTTTCAGCCCACACGGTCTTCTACGGTCTTGCGGTGTACGGTGATTGATCGATCATGTTGATGGAAGTCTTGGCGGGTTTTTGCGCTCATCCATCTCTGAGCACGCAAAAAGAAGTCGAACCTACCATATGCCCCATCGGATGTTCCTGGGAGTCTTGGAGAAGATAATAGCCTGCGCGGATTATGGCGACATCTTTGGGGCCGATGATTCCATTCACTTTGGTCTATATATACCCAGGCCAGGGCTGGTTGCAGAGCCAATCCCGCACGATGCCTTCGTTCAAATTTAAGAAGGACACTTCCGAAAAGGAGGCAAAGGTGGAGAAGCCTAAGAGGACTTGGTACAGGACCACTAGGTGCGCTTTCTCTGTAGTTTTGCTCTTATCTTTCTCACTAGTTTGCTAGATTCAACGCCCATGTCATTGGCATAGTCGGGTTTACGGCACCAGGACGTACGTTGTCTTTCACTTACCAGAGATATTGCTCTCATCATACATCTTACAGTTTGGAACGCGATGAACGCGCTCGGTGCAGGAGGAGCTCGGGAACCGTACTGTACACGTCTCGCCTTCCATTCTCCTCTGCCACTCTCTGATATACTTTACAGTGGTCAACGCTGCCAACGCACTAGTGTTTGCTCTCATGGGCGTCTTCTGTTTGCTTGGAGCGACCGTGGCCAATTACATTGGTCTTGCATGGACCCTTACCCTTGGTGCCGTTGGATATCCTCTGTATTCAGCTGGACTTTACACCAACGTCAAGTTTGGGGTTACGTGGTTTGTCCTCTTTGGTGCAGTGAGTATATCGCCCACTTCACTCAAGGAAGGTTTCCCTGAATGGTGGATAGGCGATCGATGGTATTTCTGCTGGGCTCTTCTGGGCTTCCGAGGCCGCTGTAGCTGTCGGGTATCCGGAACAGGCGAAGAGAGGGAAATATCTCAAGTGCGTGATGAAAAATCATGTTCTATAACTCTTCTACGTGCTGACGATTTGGCAGCATCTGGGTCTGGTGGCGAACCCTCGGGCCTATTGTTGGAGGCGCAATAGTCCTGGGATTGAACAACAAGTCAGGAGTGAGAGGTCATGTCAGTACGGGTGGGTTTTTCAGCCATTTACTGCTGCGGTCAGACAGTGAACTGTCTTTGCAGATACCTACCTTGTCTTTATCGCACTCCAATGCTTGTCAGTGCCAGTTCGCTCTCGCCCTCTCTCCGCCTGAGAAAGTTCAGAGTATGTTCTTTCCAAAATGGCCGCGAAATCCATTGCTCATTGCTGATCACCTTCAACTGCAGGAAGCGACGGAACCAAAGTCCAGCCCTCCCCGAAAGTCCCTTTTAAACAGAACTTTACCGACCTGTGGAAGTCGCTCACGCGGAGAGAGGTACAGTAGCCGTCAACTGATGGACGTGAAGTATCTAACGTTGCAGTCGTAGATCCTCCTGCTCCTCCCGATATTCTCTGCCGCGTACTTCAACTCTTATTCCTCCACCTTTGCCACAATCTACTTCTCTGTCCGTGCCCGCGCTCTCAACGGATTCGTCGGCAACTTCCCCGTCCGTACGTATGCCGCCCCTAGCCGACGCTCTCCTGTCCTGACTCATTGACGCGTCCTCTTCAGTCCTCGGTTCCCAACTGATTTCCTGGCTGCTCGATTACAAACGTTTCACGCGCAAGCGACGCCTCGTCTACGGCTTTTGGATTGTCCTCGCCGTGCACATCCTCGCCTGGGTATACGCCGTCGTCGTCATTGCAGAGTTCAAGAGAGACACTCCCGTGTTGGACTGGACGAGCAAGGGCTACGTTAAAGGTTTCTTTGTGGAGGTTTTCTGTCAGTTTCCCCCTATCGGATGCCTTCGGTCCTTTCACTGAAGGTTGCTGGATCATAGGGAGCTTCTCAAAGCAGATATTGCAATCGTGGTTGTATTACATTATGGGAACGTGTAAGTCTCCGTATTCTTTTGTTCACCGGCTGAGGTATCGGAGCTGACGTTCCGCATGCTCTTCAGTGACGGATGATATCTCTGAACTCACCCGATACACTGGCATCCTGCGTGGCATCGAGTCCTTCGCCCAGGCCATCGCTTACGGTTTCAATGCATCGGAGAACGTCGACACTTGGATTCCTGTATGTATTACTTATCACTGTCAGACCTGTTCTCACTCTGCACTAGATCGGAATCAATGTGGCACTTCTTGTCATATCCATTTACCCAACCTGGCTTGTTGTCTCCGAGATAAATCCACCAGAAGATGAAAACATCAAAGCTAAAATCACTGATGAGGAAATATCAAATGCTACTAGCAGCACTAATGAGAAGATTGCTGATGGCCATTCTCAATCCTTAGAGGTGCAACCAGAGGAACTGGTGAAGGTTTCTACAAGGGAGGGCAGAGTGCAATGATGTTACTCAGTTTCAAGGTACTTCATGGGCACATTGTTGGAAGGTGTACAATTGCAAGAAAAGTGAATCGCAAGTAGAGTTTATGTAGTGTACAGCATGCACCATTTTCCCCTTAGAAGACATTGCCTGGTGAGGGAATGGTGCTTGTGTTGAAAGATAACACAGGTGTACTATGAGGGAGACTCATCAATATCGTACACAACCCTTCCACCGACCCAGGGGTAAGGGTAGTTTTTCTGGTACCAGTTCCTGAAGGATCGACGCTCGCTGATCCGAGGAATGGTAGCATATGATCCACCGATCTGTGGGGATAGATATTCAGGTCCCGGAACCCTTGATGGCGCAAGAAGTTGAACGTACCACGACTTGGTGAGCGCCGTCAAAAAAGTCTGCTGAGTATCTGAAATAACCCATCAGCAGGACACAAACCGACACCGAAAGAACTCATACCCCGGATACAGCTTGGACTTCTCGAACCCATCGTGTTCAGCGAACTCAGTCGATGTCCATTCCCACACGCCTCCGTTGTTCCCCTTCCCACCAGCACGCCCAGTCCCCGTCGTCGCCCTACAAGTAATCAGTACGGAAGGCAGGAAAGTGAAGGAATGGTGCTCACGGTATAGGGTGCCAGTTTCTGAATCCGCAGTCTGCTCCACCTTCGTATCCGGACTCAAATTTATCAAGGAACAGACGAAGCTCTGGTTCAGTGGGAAGGCGTCCACCTTTCACGGTCGCATATGTAGAAAGATTATTGTAGGATGTCACGATGGGCCAGTGCTTGGCAATCTTTAGCGGTACAGGACCATACAGTGTCCGAACCTATATCACCGGTCTTTAGCACAAGACACAGCAGAAACAGGCAATCAAAACGCACATGGACCTCGCCGTCCTTCTCAATCCAGCTAGAAGGAAATTCCACCTCCCTTCCCTTGGTGTGGGCGCCCAACGATTTGAAGAAATCATAGAACTGCCCATTAGTAACAGGCCTCCACTCGATCCTAAACTTTCCAACTTCCACTACCCTCTTGGGATGTTCATTATCCCACCCAAACTCGTGCTCGTTCACATCGTCGGCCGAAGCGTCCTCGCTCTCGTAGTCATCATGCCCGAGGCTAATTGTTTCGGGACCGAGAGTGATCATCGTATGTTCTGGCTGGACACCAGAATCCCAGGCATTCGCAAGAGATTCCCAATCTGGAGGTGAGAACCCTAAAGGAGGAAGTGTTCCCGATCCAGCGCGCTGGAGGAGCATGTAAAGCAAGGTCTCCAGATGAAGCGCTTCGTGTTCAAAGGACATGAAAAGAACACGCCCCACTTTCCTCGTGAGTTCTAGCTTGCCCTCGTCAATGTCTTTGTAGAGCTTCAGCAGCCTTGCGCGGACTCGGCTTTCGAACTGGAGTATCGACGTCAGGCCCGGCCAGTCTTCATCTTTCTCGGGGACAATGGAGTGATCCTAGGAACCGTTAGAGACAAATCAGCCAGAGCCCATCATATCGACTTACATGACACTGGCTCGGATTATCGACGATAGGGTCAATACCACGCTATAAAGGTTAAAAGTCAGATGGACCGAGACAGGTCGTGAAAACAACGGACTTCGAAGATGTCCTTGAACGCCACAGGCTCAGTGTGTGGTTCCTGAAGCAATCGCGACAGATGGATATCCAGAAAAGCAGGAATGTGACCGAGATAGAAGAGGCAGATATGTCTCAAATCAATTGGCTTCTGGTACAACATGGTCGGGGGGATCATACGCAATGTAATGAAATCCCATGAGGTCCACAGGTTTTCCCAGTCTTGGGGAGAAGGCACTCCAAAAGGAGAAGACGAATAAGGCTTCTTCAACACCAATGTCCCATCATGGGTGCATGCTCTTGGAGAGCTCAGTAGTGGGAACATGAAGGGTGGTCGTTCCAGGAGCCACAGCGAGTATAGCTGATTACTATCGGTCCACCGTTGGACGGGGCGCAGGTTGCTCTCGGCGAAAAGGGTGTACGCGTCAACTTCTGAGAACTGACGGATTGAGGCGGTTAGAGTTAGCAACAATGATGACAAGTACTTCTGACTTGCCTTAACAGATTCTTCAACCTTGATCATCTCGTCTTCTAAGAACTTGAATTCGCGCTGAGTGGTGGGATCTTGGACCGTCTGGGCGATCGTTGACTGGTAATAAGCCGCGTGACGACCTGGAAGAAAAAATAAACCTCGAAATGATAAACATCCTGCTAAACGGGCGACTTACGTCTTCCTTCGTCGTACTCCTATAAAGCAGATGTTTGTCAAAGGAACGCAAGACACCAAAAGAGGACCCACTAACATTGACATATTCCCACTTGTTTTCATCAAACAGCTCTTCGTCTCCCATGACCCTTCCAGCTGCCTTGAGCCCATTCATAATGAACTTTTGGGTATAGCCCTTGGAGTCATTATACGCCTCTTCGATGAGAGCCTTGCCGTTGTCGTGATCCATTCCAAGGAGCAAAGTGTCACCAGATCCAGGGTGCAAAGGGAGGGCTCTGAGAAACCCCGCCTGCTCGTTCCTATCAAAGTTCCCAAGGGAAGATCCTAAGAAGAGAATGTGCAATGGAGGGGTGACCTCTTCGGGTGTCGAGGGAGGGGAGGTGTCATTCTCTGCCCGAGCTTCATGGCTGTACGTGGAGTCTGTGTTAGAATAGATGGAAGCCGGAGAGATGTCTCTCAATCCTAGACGATTGGTAACACGGGCAATGCGCTCGACATCGGGGATGCCAAACCGCCAGATTTGACGAATTTCAGACCGTCGTCGTAGGATCCCCACATGCCCTTAGTAGCGACCTTCCCGTCTAATTCTTCACCGAATTCAGAAGAAGTAATTTGGCCCAACGTGCGTTGAAGTTCGCGCTGCTCGAGATCCAAAGCGTAATAGGTGATTGGGGCTCGCCGTCTTTGCGGAATATTTCCCACAAGACGAGCAAGGGACCGTAAAACATGCGAGGTTTTTCGTAATGCTCTGGGTCAAGGAAAAACATAAAACATCAGTCTTCCGTTTTTATATTCAGAAGATGATTGAAAAGAAGAAGGTGATGGTGATGATGATCTGGTTGGATCATTTTAGGAGCGATGATGGCCGCTCACCCTGATCCCAACTCAAGAACGACCTCATCCTTTGGAACTCCTCCTACACCTTGGTGCATAACCCGCACAATCTCGTCACCGTGGTTCTTCAATATCTCCTCCTCAGCGGCGAACAAATAATATTCCCGAGCTTCAGTGGTGATGTCGTCGTACAGCCTAAGCCCCCGTTCATCGTAAAGGAGCATCGTAGGCAGCCGTTTCTGTCCTGTAGGACGCGACAGTCCGTCTATGATCTCCTCGCGCATGACGAGCGCGTTCTCACGTTGGTTATTGACATGGATGTCGACAATTTCGCTGGCCATTTTCGCATTGAGAAACAAGGTAAAATGCAGTCTGAGATCTGAGGCCCCGGAACTTGATGAGCACCCCTTTTATACGGTCTCAAATCCGCATCCGGTTCGTTACAACCCGATGACATCACGCGGAGAGGCCGACGAACAGCGGTACTGGTCTGACAAATATTCTCCCGATCTCCTGGACCCAATCGATGCAATTGGAAAAAGACAACGTTCTCTCTCCACGAATGTGCCCACAGGTGGTAATGTATTTCCCATGGAGTTGTGCATTTCCCAGCTGCGAACGCCTGGACAGAGGGAGAATCTGTCAGCAGTACATGCATTATCATCAGTCAGCGTACAATTCAGCCGACAAGGACTCTGGACCATGAAGTTCGCCGTCAACGACTAAGCTTTGGCTCGACGATAAATCCGAGGGCGAAGCCACAGATCAGATTCTATGTGGAGTAATCTCCGAAGATGCAGTCGTGCTGAAAGGGTGGGGGTATACTTAGTCGTACGGCTTACTTGACGCACGCGTCCTCGGTACCCGCGCTTGCTACACAGAAGACAGAACCTCAGTTCAGTACAACCCAAGTACGACCTCCTTCTAGACTGGGAAATAGTGGAGTCATGAGCATCGCGCGAGCTCCGAGACAATGCGTTTCTGGTCACCTGAATGAAAAAGAGGGTTGTAAGTGCATCCGTATTCAACGCTCGCTTCTTGGAGTATAAGGGAACTGAGGAGTAGAAGGGGATAGACAAAGTCATTTGCGTAAGTATTGAGGAGACCTCGTTAACGTCGGGGAAGGTGCCTGGAAACAACAGCGTCCATTGAAGAAGTCATGGGAAGGACTCCGTGTTTTGCTTCGCAACTACCTACACTTTGATCTGCCTTAACCTGGGAACAGTGATAGGATGCATTATTGGCCTACTTGGAGTGTAATAAGTCTGTGTAGTGGCAACTGTTTGGTTGTCTGAAGGACGGAACTAGATTGGTTGTCGAAGGTTGGTCGCAGAGACGATTTACATGACTTACCGTCACTTTCAATCGATAACAATTCTACTTAGCCGCTGGCCGCACAAACGCGCCCTTAAGATATTGGTTCACCTTTGCAGCAACATGTCTCACACCCACCCCGATGCCCACAATGGCGGCAAGATCCACCACCAAGACGCCAATTGCCCCCGCCATGAACCTCGGGGCAAACACCTTCCACACCATCAGGTGCCGCCTGAGGATAGCCGCGCTCAATGCCGTACCAAAGAGCAAGCAGGCGTAGTATATCATGATACCCAATGCAGCGAGAACACTCTCTCCTTGAACCTTCACGTCCAGCTTTGGATCCTTGCTGGGAGACGAGCCCGGAGCTAGATGGGGTTCTCGATTCCATAGTGCAATCAAAGGCACTGCCAGACCAGCCAGGAAGAGGGGACCAAAGGAGTTCAAGGCTACGGTCAAAGGTGATAAAGGGTATGTCACGGTGGGAGTCAGCATGAAACCGGACTTCCACTGGATGGAAGAAATAGTGGACTGATGACCAGTGGCATAGAATGTCAAACAGCCCCAGTAAAGCGATCGGCACAACCTCCGCAAACGTAACCACACTCGAGGTCTCGCTCTCCGCTTTCGAATTGGGATCCATCAAAAGCGACGGCTTAGACGAAGCCACCACAATATCCATATCTTTCACGTCCCGAGCACTGTCCACAACCTCCAAGTATGAAACGAGCGCGACGCACGTAAGACCAAGGACAACTTGGCCTGTCAGCTGCATACATGCGTAAACGAGAGCCAAGAAGATGCTCCAGAATAGGAGATATCCTGAGCCAAACGAGTTCGCGAACCCGATGACGTTCACCTTCCCCTTTTCCCCTTCAAAGCGTAGGCAGAGAGGCATCGTGCGCCATCCGCCTCCTCCGATAACAATGATCCACCCGAATGATAGCCGCGCAACCCAGGTCCGGGCGATACGTAGGACTGCACTCCATTCGTCGTCGAAGACACTCGCCGAGTCTGCCCATTCCATCAGCCAATGTGCTGCACCGCCCACAAGGACGGGCATCAAAACGCGCGGGAGGAACAGCTGGGCAACTCCCGAGTTAGATTTGGATATCTTCAGATAGCGATCAAAGATGATGGGTATGGCGATGGCTGTCGGAAGGGCGAAAATAAGGATAAGAGTCGGAGGGACGGGAATAGAAGATGATGCATAGAATGTGACATGACAGTATGGCTGTTGTTCTTCCCTACACACCGTACTGACGGCCATGAGACGAACGCAGGTAGCAAATAGGGCAGAGAATCCCAGAATACGCCATCGGAGGCGATTGGTGGGAGCTGTGAGACCTGTAAGCACGAATGGCGCTAGAGATGATACGACGAGAAATAACAGTATGCGATCTTCCCAAAATGTAAACGAGTTCGAAAGGAATGCGATTGTATGAAGTGAAAGAAGGAGGGGGAACGATGAAAGTGAAAACCTGGGAGGCGTGTGGAAGATGACAAGAATGCAAGAGGTCAGTGGGGCAGCGAAGAGGATGCAATCAAGAGCGTCAATACCCTCTAGATACGGCTCTGCAGCAAGAAATCCTAGCATTCCAAGAACCGCCCCGCCAGCAATGCCCCGCAGACACCTATGCAAACGACTGGTTAGCCAATCTTCCCACTGGTATCTGGCTTTGGACAGGCCGGTATACAGAGACCAAGTGGCTATCAAACCGACACCAAGAAGTGCGAGTCCGAACGCCATTAACATGGGGTTGAACTGTGCCCACATGGATCGACACGCAGAAAGCGCAATCCTATTGAAGTTTGACGACAGGATCAAACCTACTTCGGGCGAGGAGTATGCTGTTTGAGTGGCTATCCATGCTGATTCTAGTGACTCCCAAGCTCCGTCAAGCTCCGCGCCAGAAGTACTGGCCCGATATGCATCAAGGTAATTCTTGATTTGGGCGGTATTCAACTTCAGTGCCTGGGAAAGCTCCTTCCCTTTGGTACCACGCCAAAACAGCTCTGGAATGACGCTACCAAGGTTGTTGAAGGGTATTGGCAGGCCTAGAAGAAGAGATAGAGTGGGCAATAGATCGATTTGCTGAACAGAGCGATGGGAGACAGAAGCTCCTGGGTAGGTGATATACCGCAAGAGACCGGACGGAGGGGATGATGACGCAATTGAGAGCGCGGGACCTTTGCTATATATCCAAAGCGCTGACGACGTCTCAAAAACGTCGTCGCCACCATGGTCACCACTACGATCCATTCCGTGATCTCCCAGGACGACGAGAAGCGTGTCTTCCTCTAGCAAGTCCGTTACGCGGGTCAAAACATCATTCATCTGTTCTAATTTGGCTTTCATGCTAGGATGATCTGGACCGACTCTGTGCCCGACATGGTCTACTCCAAGGAAGTGTCCAACAAGGAAGTCGAAAGGTTTCTCCTTGTCTTCCAAAAGGGGGAAGAGGTGCCTGATGACACCTTCGTCGACAGTGTGAAGATCCTCGACATTGAACGAGTCGTATGGGAAGGACATGTTGAATTCAAATGAGTCTGGGAAGACGGACATCCACGTATCATCACCCATGAAAGCAGACTAGCATTTTGATTTAAATGGGAATTTATAGTTCTATGAAGAGCCCCACTCACGCGCTTTCCTGAAATGCTCAACTGCTGCAGAAGAGAGTCTTCGGCGATTGAAGAGGCTCCAAAGTTGTTACCCATGTCAACGAAAGTTGGAAGAGAGCCCGTTGTGATACCCTTGATCCGCTGTAGCGTTGTTGTCGGTGGGTCAGCGTAGGAATTAAAGATGAATGAGTTTTGAGGGTGAGCAGACGTGAGCTTTTGTGGAAGCGTCAGAACATTGTGGTGATAAGGAGAATTAGGTTCTGGTAGGTTGGGAGAGACAAAGTCGAACCGAAGGGCGTCTATTATGAGCACTATAGCGCGTTTATGAGTTGCAGGGAGGGTGCAAGAGCCATTTGGACATGACGCTGTTTCGGTGAGAGCCAAGCGGGTGAGCAGAAAACCGCTTGTAAAAAGGTAGATTCCAGCTACGTGAATGAAAAAGACCCAGAATAGGAGAGCAGTGCCATTGGGAAGCATGGGATGGTGGTGGTCCAGCAGAAGAAATTCAGTTACATCCGGCGAATCGGACCGACAGCGACCGACTCACATCTAGCAGTAAAAAAATGAGATACAACTTCTGTTACTTCTATCAAGTACCACAAAACAACCCCTCGAACCCTCTCGAACACTTTTCAGAACACGACATATCTTCCTCTTTGTAGGATCTCAAAGCTTAGTATCATGCTCTGCCATGTCATGAGGCATTCATCCCTTTCCAAATGCTACAGTTATGTACAGGCCACATTATCTCAATATGTAACAAACAAACTCCATCTTTTACAAAGCAGTCTTCGCAGGCTTGAGAGCCTCTGGAAGGGGAATATGATCAAACGCGGCAGTCAGAGGGAAGAAGATGTTCGGTTTCGTTCCGTTTCCCTGAGAAATGGTCAGCACTGCTGGAGAACTCCATAGGAACGGTGAACACGTACAATCATGGCATGAGGGAAACCAGGGTCGAAGGGAATAATGCTCTCTAGGTACTCGACCTGCTCCGGAGACAACGACAGACTCAGGGCTTCGATGTTGGCATTGAGATGCTCGACCTTGCGTCCACCGATGATGGGGAAAACGTAGGGGGTCTTTTGCATCACATACGCGATGGCCACTGTATTCAACGGCAGTTAGACATTAGCAACAAACCCCATTGCAGGTTGGACATACCAGCAGTGATGCTCTTCGTACCGAGCTCAGCGGCGACTTTCTCGAGAGCATGAGACATCTTCTTCTCGTTCTCAGAGCGTTCCCATCCTTGACCAGAAAAGTCACGACCACCTTCTCCAGTGGCCCGTCGACGTTCCTCCTCCTCGTCTGTGCGAAGCTTGCCCGAAGCGAGCACATTCCAAGGAGCCAGGGCCATGCCGTGAGCACGAGCCATAGGGATAATGTCTCGCTCGAACGAACGATCCATGACATTCCAGGCACCCTGGTAGATGATGAAAGGTGTCTTGCCTTTTTCACGAGCGTAAACGGTTTTGCCTCGGAGACGACCCAGGCGGGCGTATCAGACACTCCCTACAGTAGCGCTCTGGTGAGGGAACAACACGTTACCAAAGCAAGAACGACGTACGAGATAGATGACTTTGCCTTGAGCGACGAGGTGGTGTAAGTTGTCCATGACCTCGGGAATAGAGGTCTCATAGTCCCACCAATGGATGTAAAGAATATCAATGTAGCTCGTTCGGAGCTTCTTCAAGCTTGCCTCGACGCTGACATGGAGCGACTTGGCGCTGTTTCCGATGAACGTGGCTTTCTGCTTGACTTTTTCATCGGCTTTTTTGTAGGTGCTGCTGTACTGTAGACGACTGTTGTTAGACCTGCCGCCCATGAATACAGAGAGAACACTAACTTTGGTGGCGATCACCAGCTCATCCCTATTTCCACGCTGTTCCATCCACTCCCCGATGAACAGCTCGGATGTTTCGTCTTGGCTGCAGATTCCAATGAGCATTAGAGTGTAATAGTTATAAGAATTGGCGTACTAGTTGTTGGCGGTATCGATGAAATTCCCGCCGTTCTCATAAAACGCATCGAGAAGCTTGAAACTAGCCGCCTTGTCCATCGAGCCCATGAAGCTTTGCCACTTGTCGCCGATGCTCATAGCACCCAGCTGGAGCGGCGAAACGCGAACAGAGGCATGGGGAGAGAGAACTCTGTACCGGCCAAGGTTGGTTTTCGGTGGAGGCGCAGGAGTCAAAAAGTCGGCCATTTCAGCAAAAAAGATGAGAGCGAAGGCAAGTAGGTGTTGTTGCTGTTCATAAACCAGCTCTGGCGGCTATTTATGTCCAAGCTCGGCACGGGCGGCGAGACGCGTCACACAGAAGCTCAGCAAGTAAGCAAAAGAAAGTCATCGGAACCAAATCGGAACGAGGTCTAAACGAGAACTGGATGCAATCGTCTGAGTTAAACTTGGAACGAAGACCTGGCCGGGAAGAGGTCACGTGAGGGAGATGCAGTCCACTGTCCATGGACGCGCGTCGGCGGCGTCGCCTTTGTCGCATCGTCCGAGAAAGGAAATGACCTCCAATGACGTAATCTAAACTTTCCATCCCAGACAGCGGGCTATAATTTCACGTATAAAGACGACACGTATGCTATAAACATGGAACACAGAGCGATTTAAACTAGACAACAAGTACACAATTTTGGGTTCCTCGCGAGATACCTTCATTGTGGTACTTCGTCCCCCGCGTACGCATCAAGTCACAATCCTCAATCGGACCATCACATAGAGCACAACCCTAGTATATCTTATGTACATGATTTCCAGATACATTTTGTCTGCGACTGTGCTTGTGACGAATAACCCTTTCCCTGTGAGAAACCTTTGGATATCAAGGCAAGTTTGGTTGACCTATCCCGATAATACGTGTCCTTGCCTTCGGCAAGACGAGTACTTATTTAATCTAAACCAACCTCAAATCACTTTCTATACCAGATTTTAATAATGGTCATATTTTTGGATTCCGTTTCAATACGACCTACAGCTGTACGTCTGACTCGTCTAAGGCCAATTCAAGACCGATGTGTATTTGTGGTTGAGATTATTTAGGCTAAAATTCGGGACACGAATACGAGTGGCACTAGTTAGACTTTGCCAGCTGAAGCTACGTGAGCCTGCGTTAGGCTAGCGTAAGTGTTAGATAAGTTAGAGGGAGACACGAGCTTCGGAGAACGCTGAGATGACTCAGATGAGGTATCTGGGTCACATGATATGCCTGACGTGGCGTCACAGCTTTTGCCGGACGCGACCATCATCTCTGGTCGTACTTACTCGCTTTCTCTCATATTCTCCCAGTTTCATCGGCCCACCCGCCCACACCTATTGATTTTATTGATTAGATCGCTTAACGCTTGGTACTCTGGGTCTCACCACTCCACTTCCTAGAGCCTAGTTTGCCTAGCGTCCAGAGACCTCCAGAAACTGGCGACGACGTGATCCCTTTCCAGATTTCCCCTCCCTGCCAGCACGTGATCGTGAAAGCGGGATTTGGATCGCCCCGCGCTGCTTCGCAGCGCTGCCCGTGTCTTTAACAAAACTTGGGACCCCTCGAACTCTCTGACATTCCATTGATCTGAGATTACAAGATCAGAGACACAAATCATTGTACTTCATTACTATAGTAGAAGCTATGTGAGTTTCTAACTTATTCTTGCCATGTGTACGTCGCGTACGCCGTACTCCTTATTCATTCTTCAACCATGTTCCAAAAATGGAAATCACCGCCAAGGACATAATCTGAACATACTTATAGGGTATGATAAAGACAATACACATATGTCATAAATGCTACATCAAGGATACAACATGGGCATACAGAACAATCTACAGTACATCTACACTTCCGAGCCTATAGATACAAGTGCACAACTTACATTCCTCCTGAGATGAGCATGCTTTCCTTGAGGTACACGTAATCCAACGTCCTCCAACATAGATATGCTTTCGTGTCCTCTCAGGTAGGCCATTGCAGTTCATGACCGCTGGATCAGGGTCGATAGGAAATTGATATCTGCCCTCCAGTGCTGCGGACATTAATGGTGTGTAGCCTTTCAGGAGGCTAAAAATGTCCTCCATCGTCCCGATAGCGTCAAAAAGCTCGTAAGCTGCGATTCTAGCCGGAGTCTTGAGAGATACTCCGATCTCAGAGACCTTAATGACGTAGAGATATGTCTCTTGCCCGTCTGTCTCAGAGCATCTGAGACTCGTGTTGCTCATCAAAAGATTGCGAACTTGTGCGAGGTTCTCGGAAGGCCCGTAAAACAGACCTTCTACGACCAACGGAGATAGCAAGAAGTCGTTAATGGCGGCAAATTCAGAGTCGTCGTCGAGAGTGAAGTCTCCGGGAACGTGCTTCCCTCGGCCAACGACAAAATGAAGGTGTCGGAAGATCATGGCAGTGTAAAACGAGCTGAAGGGATCGTCGGTGGGCCTTAGTTGAAATTCTATCAACAGGGATCCCAATCGTGGCAAGACCAAGGTTTGTATGGTCTTAACCGCGCCTTCTCCGGCACTTGACGTAGCGATGATGCTATCGAGGACGGAGGAGCATTGCTGCATGGCGAGCGAGGGGTAGATTGATCTAATCTCTAGCAACACCCTCAATCCCTCTACTAAGGCATCTGCATTGATCTCCCCCGTAGGGAGCACCACGATGGAAGACTGAGAGACGAGAATACCTGAAAGATATTCAAAGACAGAAACGGTGAAGGGCGGATCAAAGGCATCGTCAGTCGCTTCTCTTATGATTGTACGGCAAAAAGATGCGTTGTCTTTGAGATGGTGAAGGTAGGGTAGAATCCTTGAGGCAGATATCGTTCAAACTTCGGGTGGGTGGGATATGAATGCACTTACTCTCTGAGAAGAAATCTTTCACCCCGAGCTCTTCCTAGCAATAGAAGTCGTCTGACATCAGCCACGTCGAGAGTGGAAATGGAAGGCAAAATATCCTGCTGAAGAACGCTCAAGATCATCGAACGGGGATCAAATGCTACTTCAGATCGAAGGCTCGAAGCCACGCAGAGATATTGAAAGCTGGACGCAAGACCTTTCCTCAAGCAAAGGTCCTTGACGCTGTGGCAACATATCAGAACGGCAGAGCAGCAGACACTCGGAGCAGACTGTACTCACGCAAAATAAACCTCTTCACCTGAAAAGGCCAAAGGTGCGTCTCCGACACAAACATTTTCCACAATCTTCTCAAGATCGGCGTGCATGGACTGCGTGGCTTGCAATATTATAAACATCCATAAATCGAGGTTGCCACGCTTTATGGCCAACTTCGCGAGCGAATGTTGCAGCTGAGGACAGCTGATCCTTGTTAAATGTTCGAGAGCTCGTTGAACGAGCATGCCTTCGCCGGCTTCCCCTTTTTCACGCTTCGACGCTTCCGTGAGCATAGTGACAAGCTCATTCGGTCCTACCGATATTTGCAGTGACATTGGCGTCGTTGGGGTGTCGACCGGGGCGTCGGTTACCTCGGGTTCGACATCACTTTCAGCGGGATCGACGTCCATCCGATAGAGGTTTGACGAGTTTAACTTGGAAGTTACTTGCAGGTTAACGGAACCCTGGTAGTAAATAACCGCTGCAATATCTCTGAACCCTGTAAAAGTGATGTCAACAACAAAGAGGGCGAGAACAATCAATCAACCACTGCTTACAGCGCTGGACAAAGCCTGGTTTCTGGAGACGAAGACTGGATTAGAAACAAGGGGTAACCACAGTAAAGAAGAGCTCGCCTGAATACCATCATCGACCGCATATGACCGCGGTCGCCTAGAACTCCAAGTGTTTTGGAGAACATTCTCGAGGGGATAACCGGCCTTTGCATCAATCCACTGAAGAGCTGGATCGTCAGCGTCTATTGGGGCAATAGACACGGTATACTGAGAGCCGGATTGCATAGGATCCTCTTGCGCAGTATTATCAACTGACACTGGTAGTTTCCGTGCACAGCTGTATCCATGCAGGTGCACCAGACCAATGCCAAACCCCAAACTACTGCAAGCTTCTTTGAGCGTCAAGAACCTCTGACGCTCAACTCCTACTAGATGCGCGGGTCTGACATTCTTGAAGTCGTTATACATCTCCTCCAAAAGATAAACAAACGACGATGGAACTGGCGCCGAATCTTCGGTTCGTTTCTCCAGGATATCCCGCCAGTTGGCCAAACACCGATATGCGTAGTTACATTTCTCTTTGATGTTCGCGAAATCAAGTCTCCCATTATTATAAGGGTTTGAGGAATCGGATGGTGAAGGTATGATGTCGTATGAAAGAATCAATCGAACCCCGAAGTCTATGTCGCCAAAGGTGGTGGAAATTCCGTGAGCGAATGTCGACGCCACGGATATTCCCTGAGTGGACTCTCTTGCGAAGGAATGCTGTTCATGTATATTAGCATATCTGAACTCCTGAGGGAGTTCAGTGGTCCACGGTTGTGGGAGCGTGATGTGAACCGTGGCAATGCTAGGGTCGTCTGGAGTCTCGGGTGTGACTTCCCAATGAAATCCCGGGCTAGCAAGGTAAACGGAGATGAGTAAATCGAACGAAAAAGTCGACAACGACCAACTTACTGCGCTTGCTCAAAGAGCAACAGGTGTCTAAAGGACAAGGTAGGACGAGGAAAGCTCGGCATGAACCGCTTCCACAGGTCGTTGAGGAATGGGCCATGCACGATTTCGTTGAATTGGTTGTTCGTGATAGAGATAATTTCCTCCGGCAAGGCAAAGAATCCTTGGTGATAGAAACCCTTTCTCGTAGGTAGACATGCCTTCTTGAGGTTACTTTTGGCGTCGTCATTCAAAGGTATAGTTATGCCAGTACGACCATTCTCTCGGTCCCTGACCATGTTCACAAGCACCAGACCAGGGTCGGGAAGGCGCAGGTGGTCAATAGACGTGAATTGACCTTGAAACCGAAGGTCATCGTAGATGCACTGGGCAAGACTGAGCTGGAAGGAAGGGCGATTGTCAATGACTAGATTAATTTCCGGGGAGATGTAAGAGATAAAAGACTGACCTTTAAGCTCCCAACGACGTCTACTGGGCTTGGGGCTGCGTTAGGCGTTGACTTCGCCTGGGCCGCTCGTTGTGCTTTGGGCGAAGGCCTCAGTGGTTGGGGATTGATGCTGAATGTGAAGAATTCTCCGCCCTAACGAGTCCATCTCAGTATCAGTTTTAGACTGGATAGTCGTGACTTACTGGGTTGTGGCTGAGAATCGAGTTCTCTTCGCCGTTCTTCGGTACCGTAGCTCGTTCGGTCATGGCAGGAGGAAGAAACTTGTAGACGTGTTAACAGTAATTTATAGAACAGGTTCGTGGGTGGTAAACAGCTGAAGGCAAGGGAGAGAAGGTCCCAACACGAATGAACCAGATTCGATCGTGGGTATTTTTCCTTAAAGAGGGAGGTCCCTGCACAGGCATCCATATACGAAACAAGAAAGCGCTGCCGATGTTCTTTTCTGATCATCAACTGCTTAGTGTAAAAGAAGAATTGTCGAGCTAATAGTAAAGAAATAAAGTACAACTCACAAAAAGTTTCTGAAACTCGAAAAGTGCGAGAGGCGGGGAGACCACTGTTTTTACTTGAGATTATTTATTCTTCGTGAATTCTTTCCGCAAGAATACCACCGCTTTCATCGCTTGTCGGATCCTTGGCAAGAGCCGATACCCTTGTCGAATCTGTGGATACCAGAAGGGGTTGGTAGAAATTCAAGCTCCTACACACACAATCGACCCAGAAGACCCAGAAGACCGGCTAAGTGACAAAAGCGTGGCGACCCTTCCAAAATAATCGATACCTTTGTGTTTAGCGTGGCTGCGCGAACGCAACCTTCTTCAGCCATCGGGGATATTCTATTGTCCCAGTCAAGTCGCCTGAAGAAAATCGTAAGTTCACGGCCTCAAGAGAATCGGGATTATTGGAGGGAAGCCTCTAGGAGATCCGCTAAGCGCATGCCGTTTGCAAACGTTGAACTCGTATGCTCTCTCGGTTGCTATCGTGAGCCGCTGGATTCCACGGCAGGAAAATACCTGGTGAGTCCGCAGGAATCTTCAACAAATAGTCGAAATAATAAAGAGCAGTTGAATAGTGCCATTGTCCCAAGATTTCAGGATATTGTTTCGTGCCACCGTCCGTGTCTGAAACAACAGTGACATCCATATCGCCTTCACCACCGCTGCGACGGTCTTTTAAACTATGGGCAGTATGTGCGGCGATCCTATATCCCAGAGACCAACTGCACACGTATCGGAATTCCCAGGATTTCTGGCGTACAAGCCATGCAGGATATCATCGCGTCCTCGAAACGAGCCCTTGTCGGTGCTATCGCAACAGTGTTTTGTGCCTCTCTGACCTATATACAGAGTGGCCCCTACCGGAGAGAGGAGCTCTGGTGTGCGGTGCTTCAATGAGCTCTCTGCGGCAACACCCCACATCCATCAGATACTGTAAAGGAGGCCGGCCACACAACTCGGGAATGTCAGAAAGACCACCAGATCTGACACCTAAAGACTCTCTAGTAGGCGCATGTCTGGAAACCAGCAGAAATCGACACAGGCGTCTCAAATCTCTATAGCACTCTAGCAATACTAGATGGCCCCGCGCCTTCTCGTCCGTATCCTCGCAATTCAGGCCTTGACCGTCTCGGGAAAAGCCATCGCGTCACTCCAGACCCGCTATATATATCACGCCGTATGTCCTGAGAGAACGGAGTGGCTGCGTTAGACCTCTGTAAGCAGATCACCCACCCACCGGCCGACCGAGCTGAGATGTCGAGCGGAGAGAGCCTGTTTGAGGGCGTTGAAGGGCAGGTGCATCGTGCCCGTCAGCCTTGCATCTCCATTGGGGGAAGATGGGAAGACAATGACGCTGATTCGGTGGGTTACTCCTCGATGGCACGTCCAGCATAGGTTGGTCAAGAATCCGGTGGTCTCTGCCTGGGACACAGATGGTCTTGGGAAGAGGCGAGCGCATGCGAGGGTATTAATGGACCAGTAACGAAAGAAGTCCCTGGACGAGATCGTACGGCACGAGACGTCAGGCAAACAACACAAACATTCTTATTGGAATGCACCCAAGCGTTATAGCCAAAGCGCGCCAACGGGGATTCGTTGTGTAGGACGTAACCTACTGAGGTGACAGCTAGGTGTTCCATGGAAGGACGAGAGCTAACCAGAATAGCAGCCACTACTATCAAAACGGCAAGGGTGGCGCCACGTACAGAGAAGATTTTGCAACTCCCTCGGAACAGTGCCTTGAGGCTGGTGGAGACAGCAGAGCTCGACGTCAGAGTACCTTGACTTTCCCCTCGGACGCGTTGATCCAGTTGATCAATGAGTCTGCTATACGAAGTGAATGCGCATAGCTAGGTTGGCGTGTTATGGAGGCATGCACACAAACATGTAGCTTGCTTCACGATTCAAGTCAACAAGCCAGTGTACACGGGAGGATACGTCTTTGCGTACCTGATTATCGCCCACTTTCAGCCTGTCCTCCTATGTTAATCCTTCCGACTTCCAAAACGCTGGCCACTTTTGCTATCATCTCCGCCTAAAACGCTGTGCTATGTAGGTGGCCCTTATTTTCCTGTTCATCGGGATTCCTTTCTGTCTTGAAGAGCATGTCCATCCTCCGCTCGCATTTGGCACCTTAGGTGCACCAATGTCACCAAACAAGGCATGTTGTATTTTTGCGCGTCTCTCCGGTATTGAGCCAGCACGAGGAAAGAGAATCTAGCTACAGGTCTGTGATAGGAGACTCTCAGCGTCAAGCTCAGGCTGGAGGCTTCGGCTTTCGAGTTTGCTTCAAGCGAAGGATTCAAGGAAGCCAAGAGTCACGGGGTCGGTCTCCCGCCACATGAGTATACGCCGCCATAGCTCCTTGTTCTTCTAAAAGACTCGAGAACAGAGCAGCTTGGAGTGTACTACACTCCAAGCGATATTATAACAAGATATACCGACAAGAAAAATACTAGATACGCGTACACTGTCAAGGATATGCTGGTCATCTTTCCCCATCTCTTCGTTGGTGGTCGCGGTCAGGATAGTTCTCGCGTCGAGAGTAGTCTCGGTCATAGTTGCCGTACCTAGGGGAAATATCCCGTTGCCTGTTTCGACGTGGAGGCGAGGGAGTGTGTCTTTTCGTTGACCTCAAGTCGTCCCTGCGAGGGGAACGTGACCGCATGCGATCACCGTCTTCGTAACGTCGCGACCTTTCCTTCGAGGTACTCCTTACTTCCCTCTCCCTTCCTTCCCTGGGACCACCGAGAGACTGTAGCAACGCCTCGACGCCCTTCATACCTTCAGATTTCTTCGCCTTCTTCTCCTTCTTCCTAGCCTTCCTCGCCCTACGTTCTTCCGGAGTTTCATCTATGTGTTTCTTGTGTTTCTTATTCTTCTTCCCATCTTTCCCTTTCTTGAGAGCCTTCTGTTCTCTTCTTTGCTCGAGTAGATAGTCCCGCATGGGATCTTCAGGGTCAATGGATCCAGCGTCAGAGTCGTCGTCCGAGTGATCTCCGTCATCACCATCTAGCCTAACGTCAGAGCAGATCAATAGGAAGTCGAACACGATGCTCACCAGTGATCAACTTTGGCCTGGCGTTGAAGCTTTCTCCTTCAGGTTCTACCCATTCCCCATCCTCATTCTTGGACTTGGGTTGCTTATAGCTCTTGACGTGATCCACCCGGAGTGTTTTTTCCAGTACTTTGGCACCGTTCAGATTGTCTACAGCAAGAATCGTAGACCGCTGGTCTTCATACATGAGGAAACCGAATCCACGGGTCTTGCCCGTCTCTTTGTCTCGGGGGAGGTTGACATCCATTACTTCCCCGTACCTAGGATAATATAGTCAGGTATCTGAACTCAAGGAAATAGAAGAAAGAGTCCGCACTGAGAAAAAATGGTGATAACATCTCCCTCGGTCAAGTCGAAATGCAACCCTCCAACGTAGATGTAAGCAGAGTCCTTGTATTCATCGTGCCATGAAGCAGTTGATGTTCCGAGCTTGAGCTCAAGTTCATTGATTTTGTTGATTTCTCGTACTACACTGCGCAGGAAAATCCAATTAAGATAAGACTGCGCGTCCATTGGAGGAAATTAAAGGTGAGACTCACTTCATGACAGTACTGGTAGAAGAGAAGATTTTAGGGTTAGGGTACTGTGTGACGTCAGCTTCGAGGTTAGGGTTTCTCCTTGACCAACTTGTCTCCTCGCTTGAAATCACCGTGCGCGAATCCTCGTAGGTACCTAGAACAAACCTGAGGCCTGGACACTGATATCTTTACTAGAACATATCAAATTCTCTTTTAATCCACGCGGCCTCTGTGAATGTTGCTCCGGAGTAGTATTCTCAGTCAGCGACGAGTTGACTACCTAACCCGTTTTGTCCACAACTTAACCGCCCTGTATGTTTTTTGTAATTGCGTTAATCGCGTCATGTTTTTGACCTGGCACGACAGGCATGAGCTTTTTGTACACCTGAAAATCCTGTAAAATAAGGCTTACTGAGATATCTTATTTTTGTTGCTGGTGGCTCATTATGCACGTGGAAACACTTTGAATATTTTATCATTCATTGGTGCTGAAGGAACACTGAAACGTGGTGGATCTTTCATAAGGATCTCAGATTGAAATTCTGTAAAATAAGGTCATAATTTATCATCATTTTGAAGAAAATCAATGAAGAATGACTAGGAATGGGTTTTCGTAAAATTTTATTAAAATGAGGCTATAATAAGGCCATATTTAACCATTTCTTCATGGAAAAGCTATAAGAAATGATCTGAGCTGATTTTCACTCAATTAGCAGCAAAATAATAATGAATTATGACCTTATTTTACAGAATTTTAATCTGAGATCCTTATGAAAGATCCACCACGTTCCAGCGTTCCTTCAGCACCAACGAATGATAAAATATTCAAAGTGTTTCCACGTGCATAATGAGCCACCAGCGACAAAAATAAGATATCTCAGTAAGCCTTATTTTACAGGATTTTCAGGTGTACAAAAAGCTCATGCCCGTCGTGTGGGCTAAGAGTATCAGTACGTCTCGCCACTTGCGCCACTTACCCAATATAGATTTCAAAACTGAACGCGAGCGGGCCATTGTTCTTCTATCCGTGCTTTTTGACCCTACATATCGTCCGACCAACCTCCGCAAGCCTAACGTCAGTGTCTTTTTGCGGATGCCTCAGCCTACAGGTTATTTTTGAACGACATGCCCTCGATATCTCAGGCTGGACCTCCAATGATCTGCGATGACTCTCTCGCCTCTCATACGAGACCCGTTCCCACCGCAGAGCTCGACAAAAAAGACTTATCATTAGATGTGGACTCTTCCGTTGTCGAGGACCTTATCCACAAGTAGAAAGATTCACCTTCTCGAGCAGGCCGCAGGCCGTAGACTCCGAACGCCGTCGTGAAGCCGACATCCAACGTCGGATAGAAATATAAAAGTCCTCCCGCCATCCAATCAACCGCCTCCCTCCTGAGATACTTCGGATGATTATGCTTTACTCTGTTGCAGATTACATTAAGCTCAAGAGGATGCCATACGCCACAAACTCGTTCGATCCTTGCATCAATATGCGATGGCGATTACCTTTGGTGTCCAGCTGGAGCGCCATCTCGATAGGGTATCCTCTGCTCCGGACGGATGTCCGAATATATTTCTACCCTCTAAACTCGTAATCTCTTCCACGCCTCTCTTTCTCCGCCGCCAGCTGCAGCGGTCGGGATCTCAATGTTTGTCTTTACGCCTCAGCTACGGTACCTACTATGATACTCGAGACAGAGCCCTTGCTCATGTCCTCGATGCTTTGCTTCCCTCTTTACCAGCGACGGGCAGACGTGACTATGAGCATCACTCATGAAGCACTAGAACTTATGTCAGCCCTGAGTTATCAGCTTGACTCTCTATTAATGCTCGACATCGACACCTTTGGAACTAAACCAGACATCGTCACTCCCTGCTTGAATCACATCTTCAAAATCACCTCCGCCCTTCGCACTGTCAAATCAGCACAGCCGACCTTTTACAATGTCAAAAACAGTCCTTTCTGTTTTATCACAACTTTCATAGGGTCTTGGCCCCCTCCATGCTGGTACCTCGATCTCTTGCATGACCTTCCTTGTCTCGAAACGGTATCCGCCTCGTTTGAATCTTACTTTTCGAACGACCTTCCGACCGTGCGGCATCACGTTCTACGCAGTTTGATCTTCGAGGACGTTGCACTTGCTCCCGTTTTCCTGAAACACGCGATTTTCCCTAATTTGGAGGACTTGGATTACTGTGGGACTCTTGTCGAAGATTTCCGGTTGTTTATGGAGCACTCAGGGCAGGCGGTGCGCACTCTTAGGCTGGATCTCAGAATGGGTTCCGAGCCCGTAATAAATTTCTTCCATGAACATTCTTCGCCGGATACAGAGGTGCGACTCGAAGGTTTGCGTGGAAGATGTGGTTGTAGACTTGATTTAAGGTAAACTATGCCCATCGCTCCCATCGCTGGTGGTGGAGAATTTGGAGATTGATTCGGGGTCGATTTCCGAGCTTGCAGAGACAAGCGACATTGTCGTGACGATGTTTTGATGATCAAATTCAAGTACAAGTAATTAGCTATGTACGATGCATTCAACACATTCAACCCTCCATTCAACAGCTTCCTTGGACTAGTTATTTATGCCATTTAAGCTTCGCCGCCTTGGCGAGAACTTTGCGTTCCTCGAGCTCCTGGCGTAAATAATCTTCCGGGCGGCTCGGTGGTCGAAGAGTGACTGATCGAGTGGCCTTTACCTGCAGATGGTGAAGCCCAAAGTAACGCTCCGAGTCAAATGACCAGCTACGAAATGGTTCAATCAGTAGTGGTCTCAGAAGGCTAACACCAACTTACTCGATACTTCCTCGCACCAAATAACCAGCCGTGTCGAGGAAGAGTTTGACCTGATTGTCTATTTCGGGGCCAAAAGATCGAACGTTGGCTTTACCGGCGCGATATCTCTCCATCAAAGTCTGGGAATGAACGCCCACGTAGTCGCAAGCGCTCTGAAGATTCATGCCTTCGTACTTCATGAGAACAGTGATAACGTTGTTCCCAGAGTGACCTTTCGCCTGTTCGACGTTGTAGGAATAAAGGTCCTAGCGAGCGGTAAGATCTATGGACATATCAATTCGCTAAATTAAGCTCACATTAGCCCACCAGACCAGATCGACTACAGCCCAAAAAGCCTGTAAGAACATCAGATCCTCGAATACCTCGTCGGGAAGGTCGATACCCAGGATCATCTCGTTCAACTCTAAAGCCGGAGGAGCAGCGCTATTCGCTCGACGAAGCTCGGTGTAGCCTTCCACGTCCAAGACTTTTCCTGTTGTTCGATGATGGGCCTCCACCGATACGGAGTCTAGATACCTCTCAAAATATTTGAAGAAGCGGCGGGAACTGTTCGGGCCTGCGAGGCGGGTGTAACAATTCCGAAAGCTAGAAAGTCAACTATAAGTCATTGAATATTGGTTAAAAATACCTGGCTTACTCTTTGGCTACTCTGGCAATTGAGCGATTATTATCATATGCGAGGTCTTTGAACGACTTCGAGATAATTGTCTCGATCGACTGAACGCCTTTGTGGTCGAGGTCGTCACTGAGCTCGTCGTTGACGACCAGGAGATGCATCTTAAAGATAGTCAGCCAATGAAACGTCCAGTGAGATGCGAATGTGGTGAATACTTACGAAGTCGCAACAGGTTCTAAGCTGCTCGTAGCTGGCGGAAGGGTACACATAGGATGCAAATATTTCGAATTTAGCGCCCTTGAGAAAGACCTTCTTCTCTTCTGGAAAGAGGCCGCAGCTGTCGTACCAGTTCCAAGAGTCGAGGCCGGCTTTCTCAGCATGGGGGTTTGTCCCGTTCGCGAGGTTGCATACAGCAAGAAGGTCTGGGAGAGTGTACTGGACGCCAGTGAATGGTTCGGATTCTGCGTCCATGTAAGGAGTGGAGCAAGATGATTATCCTTTTTATTATTTACACCGACTCGGTGGTTTCCCTGTTCAGAATGATACGCGGAAGGTTTCTCAAAGCTCCTAGGAGTCCTTATCGCAAGGAGAATAGTTTTGAGTTAAGGTACTTGGAGAAGACTGCATTTATACAGCAAGACTCAATATATTACGGAGCTATAATCTATTCTTGAGAATCGAGCGAAAACGTTGAGTGTCAGATTATTCGCGTGTGGCAGTTGTTTATAAAACTGATTCCTGCTCGGGGAAAGTTATGCTTGGTATCGGGGGCGGGAAGTGCGCACGAGGACCAAAAACAAGACACATTTTCAATGGACAATCAATGGACGTTGGCTCGCTGGTCTTTTCACCTCCTCTTGTCATAATCCGAGACGGGTGTGACATCAGGCTGTGGACGTTGCCTGACGTTGCCCGAGAGGGACCGCTGCCGAAATGGATCCTCCTCCTCCTCCTAGTCCAAGCGACTTCTGAGCATTTCGGAGAGAGCTCGAGGTTCGACTTGAGCTGAGGTAGGGTGCTGAAGTCGGGAGAGGACTTCAGTGGTAGGTGACTAGTACTAGCATAAGAGTGAGTAGCTTAGACCAAGTACATATGTTTTACTTAGTAGTCAAGCACTAGCAGTTGAACTTGGAATCTACGCGAGCCCTGAGGCCGGACATGCGCCTGAACGCTCATGTTATGAAGAGACTGAAGCACCATAATCAGGCCCCCGAAAGCTGTCGCTGATCATTTGTGGCGTCGACTCGTTTTGCCACGTGGGATGAAAAATTCTAATCGTCTTGTACCGCACCATCATGGCGTCCTTCTCACTTCCACCCATCGCAGACAATCCCGACGGCGGCTGGGGTCCTTCAACTTCAAATCTTCCAGAACAGTTCAAATTCAAAGACATCCCCTACGCGCCCTACTCAAAATCCGACAAGCTAGGCAGATTCGCAGACTGGAATGAGCTCGCTGGCCAAGGAATTCCCAGCGCCGTTCAGGCCAACAACAACAGACCTGGTGCAAAAAGGAGAGAAGGAACTCAGGCATTTGGCAGTGGAACTGCCAGTGCTTTCGCTTATTTCCATGTCGAGGACGAAAGCTCGTTCTCTCTGGTCGATAACAAGGCTGCACCTCCCAGACGAGGCGGAGCGTTTACTCGTGGACGCGGTGGATCTGGAAGAGGTGGCGCAGGGTCCTATAACAATGCTAGAGGTGGACCTCAGAGAGGAGGGGGGCGCGGTGGATTTTCTGGTGGTAGGGGTAACAACAGAGGTGGAAGGAGAGGCTGGAGGGATTGGGACAAGGTACGCCTTTAAATGTGTTCCAACTGCGAAACGTTTTGTTTAGTTTCCTAAAGAACACCCGTACTCGTGAATCCTCCGTTGTGATCTCTCCTTCGTGGTCTATGCTTGAGGAAATTGAGTTCCATCGATTGGCCAAATTGAGGCTTGAAGTCGACGAGCCAGAGGATCTGTAAGTACGCCATTACACGCTGTCCTTTTCCCTGCTAACTAGTTTTAGTGATTCTTATGGACGTCTCTTCGCATACGATAAGACCTATGACCGGGTCACTACAAAAACAGAGAAACCTCTACAGTTGGTAGACCGCATCAAATACAATACGACGACCACGGATGACCCTATCATACAGCAGGCATATTCAAGCTGCCATCTTCACGGTTCTTTTACTGACCATTCCCTTTAGCTTGCTTCTAAAAACACCGCCACGGTGTACACCACAGACGCTATTCTTAGTGTCCTCATGTGCGCACCCAGATCCGTTTATCCATGGGATATCGTCATCGTACGCGAAGGCGACAAGCTTTTCTTTGATAAACGTGATGGGGGTCCCTTCGACACCGTCACCGTCAACGAGAACGCATCAGACCCTCCGCAAGACCCCACCCCACCGAATCCTAACAATCCAAACGAAAAAGTACCGGAGGTGCCTTCGATTAACACTGCGACCTCTCTTTCCCTTGAAGCCACGTATATCAACCAGAACTTTGGCTTCCAGAGCGTCGTGGAGAACCCTCCTCCACCTGCCGTGGATCTGAACAACCCGAACCCGTTCTATGGCCCTGACGAGACAGAGCCACTCGCGTCTTGCGGGTACAGGTACAGGGTGTTTGATCTGGGCATCACGGAAGACGAGGACGTGAAGATTTGTGTGCGAACTGAGGTAGACGCTTACCAACCTGGGCAGGGTGTCAACCCCAAGGAAGGAACTGGCCTCATCACCATTAGGGCTTTGAATGAGTTTGACTCGAGATCACAAGGTGCCGGTGGTGCGCCTGATTGGAGGAGCAAGCTCGACACACAGAGGGGTGCTGTTGTTGCGACGGAGATGAAGAACAACAGCTGCAAGCTTGCTAAATGGACTGTGCAGAGTGTACTTGCTGGTGCAGAGACGATGAAGATCGGCTACATCTCGCGTGCCAACCCTCGAGATAATACTCGCCATGTCATTCTCAGCACGGCATCGATGCGTCCAACCGATTTTGCCGGCCAGCTGAATGTGTCCCTCGCTAACGGATGGGGTATTGTCAGGACAGTCACCGATCTGTGTATGAAGCAGCCTGAGGGCAAGTACGTTCTTGTCAAGGACCCTAACAAGGTACGCTGTTTTCCCTTTTCGACCTTTGGAACTCTTATTGACCACTTGAAACAGCCCGTCATTCGTTTGTACGCTGTCCCCGCTACTGCCTTCACTGGTGAGGAAGAAGAGGCCGACGGGTTCGAGGAGGAGCAGGGTGGAGAGTTGACTGCGTAAGTATAAGAGGTTGTATCGTGTAAAATGACCTTTTATCGATCTACCGTTGCTCGAGCTCGGGTTTCTTATTTCCGCGTGTTGGTTTGTGTCGTGGAGTTGATGCGCTGTCCGTCGGGGAAGTTCTCACAATCTAGGCCTTGGAATGGCGCCGCCCACTAACCTTAGTGATAGGTGACGCTTAAAGCAGGTGCGTCGGATTTACAGCACTCTCCCAGAATAACTTCGCCGATGACGGGATGCAGCACCCAGTTCTTTAAACAGTAAGTGGCAGGACCTCTTCGGTGCCCTCCGGTGTTCATCTACCTGGACTTGGGGGCTGTGAATGTGAATTTAAGTCGACAGCTGAGCGTCTATCAATTATGTATGATGTAATCATCACACGGCTTCGCATGCTCACATTTGTAGTCGTTGTAGGTGCCAGTGTCATCGACACTGCATAATTGGCAGCCCACGATATGTTGCATGATGCAGGTAGTGCAACGATAGTCTTTTTGCTCGACATCCTCTGCTAAAACCAAACCAGATCCAGGAAAGACCAAAGAGGGTGGCAGTTAGATCGGTCAACTTCATTTAAATTTGCATCAAACGTTACATTAGGCTCCTAAGCTCTAAATGAAGGTGCTAGTAACGTTATGTTGCTGCGCCTCATCGATATCGATACCCTTCACCTCGTGTGGAACAGGTTCTTCCCCAACCACCAACATTGCGTTGCCTTTTACTCAAGTTTGCAGACGTTACACAGCCAAAACACTACCATTCACGAATCAATGTCATCTCGAGGGCGCGGCAACAATGACCCCGGTCGGGGAAGGGGA
>RZIO01000003.1:3639937-3686837 GCA_004338095.1 Gloeostereum incarnatum
CCTATTCAAGTTCACCATCCACATCCCATACATCTTCGGAATCGACCTCCCCTGGAGATCTCTCCCTCATTGTATTGACCTCTGCGAATTTAACTACTACATCCCTCTCATCGCACCTCCCAGCATACACTGCACAGTTCTCCCTAGAATAGGCAAGAGAAGTGATTTCGATGGAGAGGTCGTGGCCATGGTCATGATCTCAGTCATCTAGGTCGCAGTTGGGGAAGTCAGGTAGTTTGCTTGCATCATAGCAGGGGAAGAATTTGAGATCGAGGGGGAATTTTAGGAGGGGCATGGAGGTGCAGGAAGGGAGGAGTGGGGCGTTGTGGACGTAAGTGATGGTTTGATGTGGCGCCAGAACGATTGAGGCGCACTTACTCGATCACCGGCACAGGGAATCTTGGAGCCTTGGAATCCGGATACACAGAGGCCAAGCCTAACGACGACAACGAGTTACGGCGGGATACTCGTTGGAGAAGCGACGTCGGCCTGGTCCCGACGGACGGGTTCCCGATTTTCCTATGTACGTATGTAATGATCATCGACGTCGCTTCCACCCTTTGGCCGGTGTTTGCTCTCTGGAGGACGTCGAGGTCAATTTACTCTCCGACCTTGAAGCTTTCACGCTCCCATGCAACCAAAGGATGAAGCTGGGTTGAAACGCTTCACATCAGCCATGATTCCATGATTCCCGATTTTTCTAGTGATCGACATCGTCGCTCGTTTTCGTTCTACATGTTTGCCATAAATGGTTGCCATCAGAGCCGTTTCCGCCCCGACTAGTGTTGTCGAGGACTTTGCTTGGTTCGGGGAGAGAATCGTGCTGACGCCAAAACGCTTCCAAGGGCTCAGTGGTGTGCGCCTACTCGAGTTGACTTGTCACTACCATCGTGCTCCCCTCAGCCTCTTATGCGTGGATAGTCATGGTGGCACCGATTCGTTTGTGATCTAGGTAGGTATCGACGGCATCACCGCCAGACCGACTCCCGGTGAGCTCGGTATATAGCCTGAGGGCAGGGGTGAATGCAAATATCACTGACCCTGAGGCGGCGCTTACGGCCAGGTGGCAACTGATCGAATTCGAAATTAGGTTGGCATTGCAAGACGTGAAATACTACGGAAATACAGATCTACAACGCGAATAAATTACTATAGACTCTACGTAGTACAGGTATGGATCATCTAGGTATACAGAATAAGAGTCCGGAAGCTGTTTGTAATACAATGATAGTAGATGTCCTAAGGCTAAAATTGATACATATATGGAAAAACCAGTGAGATGAAAAGAGAAAACACATCATTATCATGACCATATCCCGACGTCGCTTCAAGACCTCATCATCATCAGGTCATGGGTAATCAGTGATACTCTAAACGACGAACGTCCAATAATATTCAAAGCCGCCGTGTTCGTCATGTAACAAGGAGGTTCGAAGCTGAGCCCAAACCTCACATCTGGGCCGTCTCTAGACTAGCACGGAGGAGGAGTATTCACCGAGGGAAAAACACAATGTTACTCCGTTCCTCCATGATTTTACGTGCATGCTCACCTGGACAACCCCCCACGAATCAGCGATCAAAGAAACGAGTGAACAGAAAAGGAGAGGGAAAGAAGAACATACCCGCTACAGGAAAGAAAGATCCGAGCCCAGTGAGAGCGTTGAGCACCAGCTGAAGCTCCTGCTCCGCAATATTGACAGTATAGGCCTCCCACGGAATGGGATATTCCCCTTTAGTCGCCATATCCAACGCATGGATCAGACGCCGAGCCAAGATCGACCAACAAGACTAAAAATACGAAAATCATTTAGACAAAAAATGAAACGAGACATCACGGAGAAAATCAGACGCCGTGGTAAGAAATAAACTACTCACGGCAAGAATGGGATCTAAGAACTCGTAGTCACGGTCACTGATCTGGCGGATCAGCGACATGAGCGAGTTGGTCGCTTGTTGGGCTGTAAAATCCATGCTCTCGGGCTCGAGCTGGAGGATAGAGACGTAGATCATCGTGTGGACGGTGAAGAGCTCCACCTCGATGTATGGGGCTTGTGTTCTCCACGCTTCATATCCGATGAACACGGGCATTGAGGAAGAGAAGTTATCCAAAGCAAGCTTCATCTGGTTGCAGTCGATCCAATAGGTCTCGCTCTTTGTCGAATCTAACCAGAAGGGGGAGCGTTTGTCAGTAGACGCCCGTCGAGCAAAGAATAACTACATACCAGAAGCTAGTCGAGACGTCCGCTCAAACAACGCAACCGCTTTGGCCCTCAGTGCGGGCAGATACATCTCCTTTCCCCCATTGACCTGACATAGATTCATGATATCAAGCGCGTCGTACGCGTTCTATTTGGCATAGAATTCAGTGCACATCATTCACAGACGGAGAGGAAAGCTTACCCCGAAGCCTAATGATAGAGCAGGCCACGATGTCCTGATACAAGCTTGAGGACATGTCACATCAGGGATAGCAACCGGAAGCCCATTGGTAGTAGACCAGCACCTATCTACCATGAACACCTGCCAAAACATGGATATGCGATCCCTGAGTTCAACATGATCCCTAGGTGGGTCGAGGGGTATAGAGGTAACGGCAGGAACTTGCATCCCAGACAGACTGTCGACGTATATCTGATGAAGACCCAGCCCGACGGCCAGTCGCGCAGCAGAAAAGGAATGTGTGTATCCCTCTAGTGCGCGGTTGCTGATGAAGTAGTACACGGCGAGAAGGCAGGATGCTTGGACAATGTCCAGTAGTCGGTCGGACTTGTCCAACGCGACCGTGATCTCGTGGAGGGAACGCGTCAAAAAGACGGATTCAAGCTCCGTACAATAAGGCGTACGGGAAAAAAACGGCAACCAAGGAGATAGATGGCGTTCATGAGAGACGGGTGGGGCTCTGTGCCAGGCAACAGTGGAGTAGACATGTCGAATCGAGCCATGTCAACATCAAACCAGCATTGGTGCCGATGGAGCATGAACACGTCCAGCCTAGACGTGCCATTAATTAGTTAAGGAAGCTGAGGAGACGTAACGTGCTTACAGAAACTTCTTGGTCTCGTATGGCAGGGGCTCGTTAGGGTTCCATTTCGGCATGTACGGGTAGGTGACTGAGGACAGCCCACTGAAAGCGGTGATATCGAATATTCCTATTTCACCGTAAGTAGCGTCAAAGTCGTCGCCATTGATCAGGGGATTGGTGGATGCACCAGATTGGTAGCTGGAGGAGGATGAGGATGAGGAGGCAGGTGATCTCCATGAAGGACCAGCTACAGGGTTGCCGCTGAAATCTAGATTGCCGAGGAAGTCGAAGCCCTCAAACATATTCTGAGCCGCAAGTGAAGACTCAGATGAACTATCAAGGAAGGACGAGGAAGATCCCGCTGCAGCCGCAGGATTGGACTCCAGCTCGCGTACACGGTTCTCCAGCATTGAAAGCTTCTCCCTCAGCTTCTGTGTTCGACTCTTCTGCTTTCGATCTTCGTACTCGCACTCCTCTGGGCGATTCATCTTCGTGCATTGGTGACATACTGGTCGAGTGCCATCGCATTTCTAGGAGGATGATCAGCTACGAGGACGCTTGGGGGGATCACAAGTAAGTAGTTTACCAGCTTCCGCTTGCTGATCGTCCCATGGGGGATCAGATCAACAGGGGCTCGACGATCATTGGGTAGTGGACTCACCGACAACAAAGACATGCGAGACCTCGTTGTAGTGGTGTAGTGGATTTGCGAGTGGATTGAGAAGGCATAAGAGAGAAGGGTAGAACTTGAGTAATGTGGTCAAGACTATAAATGCAGATATGAAAACCGATGAGTGCGCGTTCCTGGCGGAGATATTCAAACACTGGGTGAATCAATTTGTCTGCCGGCAGATCTATCTTTTAGTCTTCAGGCAGATATAAAACACCATCAAACGAAGAGGTCGCGAAGCGACTGGCACGTTGGAATGTAATAGAGATCCGGGTCGAGAGGAGAAGGATGTCTGGTTTTATCATCATTTATAAATGAAGTAAAAGGCAGAAACGCGTCAGTGTAGAATATTTCCAAATTCACGCCAAGCACAATTGCGAGGCCTCGTGGCCATGATCGGCATGGAATTTGTCTCCTCAATTGGACTGCTACCACTGCCTACCGGTCAGTTGCAGTATTTATTGGGAAACTTACTCCCAAGTTCCCAACGTTACCTTTGCAATGTCTGGAAGCTCGTTTGACAAGCTCTGGATCTGAGTAGATCGGTCGGCAGTTAGTGGGTCGGTAGTTCATGGTCGGTATGTTATGTAGTGGCAGTGGTTTATCAAACAACCATGTGGGACTCACGTGGCGGTTTCACGAAAATCACCGAGGGGATTTCTAATTCTGGGGTATGTTGGGGGTATGCCTTTGTCAGAAACTATAAGTAAGTACTTTGTCATTAACAATATCGCGCATCCGATTCACCCATGGTCGGGATGGTCGGCGAGGGCGTACGCTCACTGCCTTCACACACAGTACACGTACATACCGTACATACCTCTGCCATGTTTGATAAGACACCGTGACCATGGTCATTACCTTGCTATGAGTATGACCGACACCGACTGTGGCGGAAAGCAAGATGTGTACACGTACACCAAGCGCTGGCATTCCATTAAGTAACGAGCTATGTGTATGAACATGTCTACTTATTGGCCACAAAGACCTGTCTAAGGTTGTTCCAAACCACACTCGGTGATTGGGCAGCATCGATGCCGTGCCAGAGACCCTTTGCGCGGTAGTACTCGACGACAGGGCCGGTCTGTTTGTGGAAGGTCGCCAGTCGCTTGGTAAGGGTCTCGACGTTGTCATCAGACCGTTGAATGAGAGGCTCGCCAGTGATATCGTCCGTCATTGCCTTCTTTGGTGGGCTTGAGGCGTTGATGAGAACGGAGGTGCTAAATTTAGAGGGAGAGTACTCACTGGAACTCTCTGTGGTATGACCTTCCGCTGGCTGGGTGAATGAGACGACCGGTGATGCGAGAGATGAGGAGCTGGTCGTCGATCTGGAGCTGTACGACGGAGTCGAGCTTTTCTTTACGATCCTGGAGCATGCCGTCCAGTTTTTGAGCCTGAGGAACCGTGCGAGGGAATCCGTCAAGGACAAAGCTATCAACACGTCGTCAGCGCCTAAAGAAAATGTGTACACCTCCTGGACAAAACGCAAGACGCGTCTGTGACAGAGGCATGTAACTCACCCGTTTTTGCAGTCCTTGTTATTTTCGAGTTGGTCCTTGATCATACCGACCATGATATCATCAGACACAAGCCCCCCCTGATCCATAATCTTCTTCGCGGCCGTTCCGAGCTCGGTTTTCTGAGCGATCTGTTCTCGAAGCATGTCCCCGGTCGCCAGATGGCAGACACAGAACTCGTCACGAATCCGAGGAGCCTGTGTACCCTTTCCTGTAGGGTTTTTCAGCAACCAGTTATCACAGAACGACTACAAACAACACTTACCAGCACCAGGAGGTCCAATTAGAATAGTCCGCAACTGCTGTGCTGGCGTCTTGGGTCCAGACACGGCAGCCTTAACCTTTCCCTCGAGAGCGTGAATTTTGTCATTCAGCTGCGTGACAAGAGACTTGAGATACTCCAATTCCTCAGATGCGCCCATGGTGATGGTGAGAGAGAAAGAAAAGAATCCAATCAAGAATTCACAGGAGTAATGCAGGAGCAACGGACGGACTCGGAGTGCCAGAAGCTCTTCCGTTAACGGTGACCACGTCGCCGGACGCCCGTGGGGAAATCTGAGGCGGAGTTCCTGCGGAGCTTGAATTTCTGGCCCGACTTGGGCTAAGAGTTTGGGGCGTCTCTACTGCACTACCGCCACACTCTGCAATTCTTGTGCAATTCAAACAATTTATAACATTGATCGTCGATCATCGTATAACTATGCAAGAACCTCGAAGTTAGACTAAACTAGACACAGCCGAAGAAGAGCACCCGTGGGGATGACTCACGAAATAGACGAATCTCAGAAGCACATGTAGATCCAGGCAGGCCGCCGTAGCGCACGTAATGCTCTTTTTGAACGGTCTAAAGACTAGGGGGGATATATGATAGACTTCGTTCAAGCTTTTATCTTCGGACTCGAGGCGAGTGGCGGCGACGTTCTTAACGGGACTCAAATCCCTCAAGACTTTGGACACGCGTATGTCAGTGAGTCCATCATGTGGTTCGTCTCTCAATCTTTCGCCTTTGATCCCACGCTGAATTCTTCTTATTCGGTGAAAGTTGCTTCATGCCAAGGAAACGGACGGCTATGTTGTCTTTCTTCTCGCCGGCTGTATTCACAGCGGCCGGTGCCTTTTGTCGGTTCTGGGTAAAGATTCTGTCGGTGCTGGCGTTCTCGAGAAATTAAGGACACCCGCATCAACCCATGTTCGTGATCCTCGCCAGGCCCTGAATACCGTCAGAGCCATGGGAAATCCTGTACGGCCGCTTGGATCTCGTACTTGCGCGCGGATGTAAACTTACCTGGGGCAATGGCCCCCCCTTCCATCAAGACGACCTCAAATACCGACTAGTACGTCATATTCGATGTAACCGCCGCCGAGAAGGATTCCCCGAAAGATCTGGGTATCGCCAGTCTCAAGACGCAAAAGTTCCAAGCCCGCTGGCAGCCATCGCCACATCGCACGCCCTTGGAGCCTCTTCAATTATTCTGCGGTATGATGAAAGCCTCTACGTCCAAGACTGCGCTCGGCGGGTGTTGTCTAGAAGCCATGGAAAATTATAACCGAAAAAGCTCTTCCGGACTCTTACATAGTCCTCTCGAATACCCGGGACTGACTCGGACGATATCACTCTTTGATGGGTTTTATGGCGGGAAAACAGCCGAAGCAGGCTGGATTCTGCTCTATGCGACGCTCTTGGTTGTGTTATGATGTAGGTGTACTTTTAAGGCCTGTCAGACAGTGACACATCTTGTCTCTTCGTAGAATATTACTTCGTTGACAAGGAATGGTTTTGGAGCTACAGCTCGGAGTGAATTTGGATCTTAAATTCCTGAACCTCAGATCTGTGCTGCCTGAGATCGTTAATGAGGGGATGCAAGATGTATTCTTGAATGACGCCACATTGCGGCGTGATCATGAGGCGTTGTTTGGTTTAGGGGGCTGCCGTCTGGCACAAACAAACATTGACGTGTAACTTACGCGCGCGCCTCCAACTACGAAGCCTCTTACTTCAGGGTCTTCGTCTACACTATTGGACTTTCGAAGTTATTCCTGTAGCATCGGGCGCCAATGCTGCCATTCTGCACGTTCCTTCTGTTGTGTTCTTGTCTCTTTGGGCTATTAGAAGCCAAGTCGAGCACGGGAGACGCTGTGCTGGTCATCGTAGATCCCTCACGGAAGGATAGCTACTCGATATTCTTTGACGGTCTGAAAGGTATGCATGAACAAGTTGAGAATGTGTACTGCAAACGTGATTGATTCTATGCAGACGATGGCTATAATCTCACATTCCGCGCGCCGAGAGACGAGAAACCGGTGTTAATTGAGGATGACATTCCGTCCTTCGCCCATGTTATTCTTCTAGGCTCAGATAACAAAAGTGAGCCTGCATGCGTATTGACTTCTGCTCTGGGCACAATACCTAACCCATCTTACTCCCAGACTTTGCTAAAGACATAACCCCACAAGCCATCGTTGACCTTCTATCCAAAGGCACCAATGTCCTCCTAGCACTCTCCGAAAAACAAACTTTCCTCTCCTCCCTCGCTAGCGAATTCTCTCTCATTCTCCCACCACCCGGCACCCCCCTCATCTCATACTTCCCCGAACGTTCCGAGCCCTCCAACGTTGTGCCCATCAAGGTCCCGTCATCTCCGCTATTAACGCCAAATACCCCAGCAATCTGGTTCTCTGGAACTCCATTTGCTCTGGGTAACAATCCACTCCTGGTTCCCATCTTGAATGCGCCGGAAGAGAGCTTCGCTGCGGATCCTAGTGACTCGGGGTCCGACGCGCTGGCAGATGCGGCTGAGAAGGGTGGAGAAGGCCTTTGGGCTGGAAGTCAGTTGGGTGTTGTTACCGGGTTCCAAGTCGCTGGCGGCGCGCGGGCACTGTGGGTTGGCGGGGCGGACTTGTTTGGGGATGAGTTTGCGCAGAAGGAGGTAGCCAGGTACGTTTGTGCGTCTGGTGCATTCTGTTGGTCCGGGCTGAGTGATGGCGTTTCTTAGTGGTGTTAAGTCCGGGAACGCTCAGTTCTCGAAAGATATCGCGGCTTGGACTTTCCAGGAGACTGGTGTCTACAGGATTGACAAGACTGCGCATCATGTGGAGTATGGCTTGTTCCCGGAAAAGCAATACACTGTCAACCAAGAAGTCGTATGTATCTTCCGTTTTCCGTCGCCTTCAATGACAGCTGAACAAGTTGCGTAGGTATTTGAGGCCTTCATTTCCCGCTGGGACCCAAAGACTGCTACCTGGGAACCCTACTCCGGACTGGACGACCTTCAATTCGAGTTTACTATGCTCGACCCCCACATTCGTACTGCTCTCCCTCCCGTCAAGGGAAGGCCCGGCAAGTATGCAGTGACATTCCGCGTGCCTGACAGACACGGTGTGTTCAAGTTTGTTATCAACTACAAGCGAAAAGGGTGTGTACTCTCTCTTTCTTTGACTGATCTCAGGCTGACATTTAGCTTCTTGGTTAGGTTTACGCATCTGATCTCATCGACCACTGTCCCCGTCGTTCCCCCGCGGCACGATGGGTACCCACGGTTCTTGAGTGCGGCATGGCCGTACTATGCTGGAGCTATCAGTACGAGTGTGGGATTCTTCTTGTTCTCCGCGCTTTGGTTGGCGGGGGATGTAAAAGAGGTGAAGAAGAAGGGGTCGAAGACGGAGTAAAGGGTGTAAAAGTATCTACGCTTCCCTGGCCTGTATACATGGGTGTGGGTAGTTTATTTAAATGATCCCGGTGAGACCAACGGGTCTGAAAGAAAGACCTTGAGGCAGCGTATCCGACGCCTTGCATTTCTGTGAGGTGAACCTAGATTGCCACGCGAGATAACTAATTGCCAGATGAATGACTATTCAAGAACAGAATACTAGTACTTCTTCTGGTGCTGTAACTCTAGAAGTCGACGACCGTGACGGACGACGGCGGGCTTTTGTCAACAACGACAGGAGGCAGGAGCTCAAAGACTGGAGAATGAGGCAGGCTGCAGCCTCAGGATTTCCGTGGAGCTTTGGTGTAAGGATCCCTCCCCTGTGGGGTGTGAAGAAGCAACGCAAGATTTCAGAAACGAGGGGGTTACAAGTGCCGACATGTGGGTCCTGGTTGTTTAACTTGCTCCAGGGCGCTTCTATCGATTCTCGGATTGCCCGATCAACTCAATAGAGCTCGAGCGTGGCGGTGGCGCATCAAATGTCCTCGGATGTCCTGCAGCCGCCGGCGAGATGTTTCGGCCGAGACGGAAGCGCCGCATTATTCGTTTTGTGGGACTGCTTTGCATATATGTCCCAGGGACAAGGAGAAGAGTCATTCAATCGTTTTCTACATAACTAGCTCGAAATAAGTACTAGTCAACACATCCTCAGCCGCCATCGTTCAAATTTTCAAACACACCTTGGCGGCGACACTAAGGGGCTCATGTGTACTCAACACGTAAGTCTAGAGTATTCTAGCCGAGGCTGAGCCTGGCTGAGCTGAAGCTGCCGAGCATCCGAGCAAGTTGATTTCGAATATCAAAGCGCCAATCCCGGCTAGACGGAGAATCGTGAGAGTGACGTCGACAGAGACACACGTTCACAATTCCACACTCGGCACAATGTTCGACTCTAGGTCAGAGACACGTCCCGTGGGGTAGGATCTTTTGTCAGAACAGTTTACTTTGATAGTGTTTCGGCGAGTGGCTTGTCATCGCAACTACGTTCAATGGGTATCGGACGAGAGGCATATGGGCCAGTCATGATAACGGCGCTTGATGGTGCCAGCGCGGCAGGTGGTGACGCGATGAGAAATCGTCATGATGTATAGGGGGAAAAAGTGGACTCTGTCGCAAGGGAGATGCAGAATTCAACAGGGGACACAGAATACGTCCGGGTTAACAAGAAAAACAGTTGTTAGACTAGTCTTACTATTGTCATTCTGAATGAATGAGGAGGTGAATAGCCAAAAACAGACAGCGTGGTCACGTGTAAACCCGATCATTTGTCAGTGCCTTTGACTTGGCTTCAACCCAGACCTCCTCGACGCGAGGATCGGTCTCGCCATTTTTTATCTTTCAAATCTTCAGCGGTCCTTTTCCTCCTTTATCTTATACCTCCACTACCCTGGTGTGTTTAGACTTTACACTTATGATTGATAACTGACTTTCTTATCTTGACTTCTTTTCAAGCGTTATCTTTTCGTGTTCTAACTTTGCGCAGCTCTTGAGAGGATAAATAGAGCGCATACCCTCAAGAGTTGTTTAGATCTCGCCCTTTAGAATTATTTTAAACAAACCCATAAAGAGGCATCCATTGCGTTGCTTTGATCCTCTCTCGCCGCATCACCCCACGGTACACATCATCATCACCGGCGGGTTGTCAGGATACCATCGCCCCCCGCCTCGTCACTCTAGCGTTTCGCCCTTTTAAACCGTCCCGCCAGGTGGTACTCCGATTTTCTTCCCTCTTCGTTTTCCCGCCACAGCCTCGCGTCACAACGCGATACTTTTCCGTTGTTTTTTTTCTTCCTTCTATCCCCTGTCTTTGCGAGGCTCAAAGAACAGGCACGAACGAATAAGAACATCTTTTCGGTGATTCGACATCGACGTCATCTGTCAGCATGTATGTAACATCTGCCGTTACATTTTAATTTACCTTCTCATATATATCTCCCCAGCATCTTTGAACTCCCTGTCTCTTCCATGATCGCGACGCTCTCCTCTCAATCTATGAGAATGTCCACGGTTCTCGATCATTCGTTTTCTCGCAATGCCAACACGGCGGGAGGACCTCTTCCTTCTATTCCTCGCAGGTCACACTCGGCTTCTCGCATCCATTCTTTCCACTCTACTCCTGTTCCCAGGCCCGCGAGCCCTGTAATGATAACTGTGCAACAGGCCACCCCTCCAGAGGACCAGCCCATAACGTCCAAACCTATGCAGTCCGCGTCATCATCTAGCTCCTCGGAAAGTGAGGAGCAACTCTCCATGCGCTCCAAGAAATCCCGTGGGGTCCGTACAATCGCTCAGCTCCCCTCTGAGCCCCCTTCACCTACCCCAGTCCCTGTCCGAAGCAAGAAGGGCTCTCGCGCTCGTCCACGTCTTCCCGCCGAATTTCAAACGCCGGCGCCGGTAGGATCCCTCCACCTGAACCTTGATAAATCCGCGCCCTCCACCAGTGAGCCTATTCCTTCCGGCGATTCAAACATCGAATCGGCTTCTACTTCAGGTTCCTCGCAGAGTCAGTCAGCTCCAATCCAGAAACCATCCATAGTTCGGAAGAAATCTGGACAGGTCGTCAGGTCGTCCTTGAAGTCGTCCAAATCTGCGCCACGCGGAAGTCTGTCCGTTTTGACAGGCTTCGCCACGAGCAAGAGCGAGCCCAACACTCCCAGCCTCTCCAAGAATGTCCACTTCGACGCACACTTGGAGCACGTCAAGCTTTTCTTGGCGGAGCAGAAGCCTCTTGCTGTCTCACGGGACGGTAGCCCCACTGACGATACTAGTGGAACCGACAGCGACTTCCCTGCGTTCATCTTCGGGGAGTCATCCGAGAAGAAGCAGGGAAAGCTGGCTATGCAGGTGGTCAACATGCCGGCCATTCCCGCTTTAAACGCAGACGTTGTTCTTCTGGAGTTGAAGCTTTCTTCCGACGGATGCAGTATCCTCGGCCGCGTGCGGGTGCGCAATCTTGCGTTCCAGAAGTGGCTCGCCGTACGTTTCACGTTCGATGCGTGGCAAACGACGAGCGAGGTCACGGGCAAGTATGCGGAGACCGTCGACCAAGAGTTTGACATCTTTTCGTTCAGCATTCGGCTGAACGATCTCTTGGCGAGAATTGATGGTAAGACTATGATTCTGGCGTTGCGGTATGCAGTGGCCGGGAGGGAGATCTGGGATAACAACTTTGGCCACAACTATCTCGCTTCATTCACTCGGACGTCTGTCAGAGCGGAGAGGTTTGACAGAGTGAAGGCCCAGGCGAGCGAACCTGAATTGGTGGGTGCCCGCGCGAGCGACATTTCTGATCTGCGCAGTCGTCTGGAAAAGGTCGTCCTGGGAAAAGATAAGAATGGAGACACTCCGATTCCTCTGCGTCAACCCCCTCCCGAAGCATCAAGGGCCTTCCAATCCAGCGGCTCTTTCGCATCTCGATATGACTTCGGGGCTTCGTTGAAGGAGACGAGGAAGCTGTCACCTACTCGTCAACCCACGGAGCTCCCTGCTTTTTCTGGCTCCACCATCCCTTTTCCTTCGAAAGTGCCTTCGCCGTCTCCGCTGGAGTCTAAAATCGTCAGTCCTCCTATGGTGAAAGCGAAACTCCCATTGGGCTCTCCGCGGGATATTGAGGATGGTGATTCCTTCCGTCCTGCCCCGTTCGTTGCGTCCGACATGGATGATACTCCTTTCCAGCTCCAGTTTCCTTCGTCAGGAACCCGGAAAAATCATCAGAGGGGATATTTTGACCTCAATCACCATCAAAGTGTTGCCAGCGTCAGAAGGACACCTCCCGGGACTCCTCGTATGGGCTCCGATCCCGGAAGCCCTACGCTCAGCCCTGTCGGGAGGTCTTATTCATTTCCTCCTGTAACGGAAAGTTCGAGGTCGCCGTTGTTTTCTGGTGCATTGACGCCCAGGGAGGCCTTGGCGGTACAGTTCGGTGTTGATGGAGGGGCGAGCATTTTATCAACTCCATCGATTCTTTCCCCGTCGGAAAGCTTGAGTAGCTCTTCGGGCGGGACTTCTCCGAGTGAGAGTGAGAGACTTATGTTGTCGATGGCGAGTATAGGGCAGGACGAAAGTTTGCCTAGTCCTAGGACTAGTTATAATCAGTTCCTCAACAAGTGCGCCTTGTCTTGTTTTTCCTCTGATGATTGAAAGCTTATATATCTTGCTCCTGTTAGATTCTGCTTCTATACTGGACCTGATAGTGACCTCGAGCTCAGCTCATCATCGGAAGCAAGTGGTCCATCTCGGACATCTTCCATGTCGAGTGTTGAAGAGCTCTTGTCGACGTCTCCGCGTCTTCAGAGCGCCTTTACCCGCAAAACAGTTAAGAGTTCACCTGAGATGCACGATGACACTGCTATTCTCAGTGGCGCATCTACGCCGACGGCTCCCATCCGTTCACCTACTCCTATCGCAAAATAGTCTGCCATCACATCATTCCCAACATCTTTTTATCCTCATTTAAACTATCATTATATGCCTCGGTTTCCTGTATACAATTTGGGCTCTTTATTTCTTGCGCATATATGTTCACGGCCTTTTACGGACAACTGCACGCACGATCTTGCCACGATGTACCACCTATGCCTTGTACTTTTAGCACCTTTCGCGTCACCCTCCTCCAAAAACGTATACATCCATCATATTCGCATACACGTATAGATCTTTTTACTATCTCCTTGATTTGTTCCCTTTTTTGTTGATTTGTAAATGCGAGATTGATTTCTCTGCAATACAATGGAATTTACAGCAAAGCAAATGTACATGTGTGATCAGTAACGAGAGCGTCTCCCGCCTCCACCACCACCACCACCTCCTCCGCCCCAGCGACCCTGCCGTCCTCCCCGACCACGATCGTCCCCATGACCACCACCCCCGCCCCCGCCGCCACCACCACCGTTGCGGGGCCACTCGTCACCAGTTCCGTATACATCCTCTTGCGGCGGTAACGGTCCGCTCTGTCGAGTGGCAACGCTCGACGATGCTCCACCTCCAAAACCAGGAATAAAGTCATCATCACCTCCGCCGCCACCGCCACCACCACCTGCGCCGCCACCACCACTGAATTGATCTCCCCCGCGGCGGTAATCAGGCTCGTTACCATTGCCAGTGTCCTCGTCCTTGCCCCACCAGCCTCCTCCAGAACCTCCTCCGAAGCCGGGAACCATCATTGCGTCGTCTTCCTCGTCCTGCACAACGTCCGGTGGTTTTTCTCCTCCACCAGAAAATACGGAGGAGGCATCTCCTGGGCGTTCGCGCGACCAGAAGCGGGTGGTGTGGTCGTTGGAGGCTGTGACGAGGATGTGGCCTAGTGGGTGGAAGGCGAGGGACCAGACGTTGGAGTCGTGTGCTTGGGAAAGCGTAGCGCGGGGTTGGGAGACGGGTTGGGAGAATGTTGATTCTGTGGAGTCGGAGGTGGCCATGTCCCAATGAAGGACCGCGCCTTCAGAGCCGCCGGAGACGAGGAGTGGGTGGAAGGGGTGCCAGGTTACCGCTGGGATGAAGAGTTAAGATTAGAGACGAGGGGAGAATGAGAAAATCTAAGTGGGGTATACGTACAGCAAACCTCCTTCTTGTGCCCCTTAAGAACACGATACTCTTTCATTGCTCGGATGTCGAAGACGCGGACGGTTTGGTCTCGAGATGCGCTGGCGACTTGGTTTCCATTCGGGGACCAAGCGAGTGCCTGTACAGTATTCTTGTGCTGATGGCTATTCGGATACAACGCTACACATTCAAAGGAAAATCGAGTTGCTATAGAATGACTTACAGAGTCGACAAACACGTCCCCGTTCGAGGGTCCCAAAATTTGATCTGATCGTCTTTGCTTCCTGATACCAGCAGACCCTTGGTTGGGTGCCATTGTACACATTTGACATCCCAACCGTGACCTGAAAGGAATGTAACGTCAAGAGTGCAGTGAAGATCTCCTGGGGAAGTGAAAGCTTACCAGTGAGAACACTTTCCACTCTGCTCTCCTGGAATGACCATATTCGAACGCTGGAGTCATCGCTTGCTGTGGCAAACCTGCGGTCGTCCGGGCTGAAACTGATTCCACGGATAGCCTCTCGTGAATTGGAACCCTGCCAAGCAGTCAGGTTGTTCATATTCGGTTCAAAATACTTGATGATGCCGCTCTTGTCTGCGGAGGCCAGGTAGGCTCCCGAATGCGTGAAGGCGAAAGTACATATGGCAGTATCGTGAGCTTGAAGGATGGTCTCGAAGTTGAAAGTCAAGCCATTCCACAACGTGAATTCTCCACTCGTAGATCCTGTTAAGACTCTCCTGCCTTCTGGTGTCCACTAGTAGGTTTCATGCCTCAGACCTCAAGTTCTTGGACACTCAAGGCTATAGACTGGACTGACCGTCACAACGTTCACAGGACATCGAATTTTATTTGTGGATGTATGGACAAACTTGGTACAGAGGGAGGTGGAGGAGTTCTCTGGATAGGCTTTTGGAGGTAGCAGCTGGGGCAATCGTATAGATTTCAGTTCTCGTCAACCGTCCACAATATAGCTTGGTGCTTCCTACATCGATGATATATGGTGGACTGGGTCGCAAATATGGCGCGTAAGTTGTATTCGGCCGGAGTTTTCTCATCTGTAACAGAAAGGCAAACGAATGAATAGGCTGGTAAACGTCGAGCCTTCAGATGGCCATTACGCCTGAAGAAGTTCCTCAAATGTGCGACAACAACTTTCTGAAGACCAAGTCAATATGAACTCATACCAATGCCCATCGTCCCATTCCACCATTATAATCAACAGTCCGTCGTGGCCTTGTCTTCTTAACCGTTTTCCCATCCAACATTTGACGCGCGTTCGCCATTTCTTGCTCCAATATCTTCGCGTCGTCCTGCGGTGGGGGTTGTGGCGAGCTCAAGTATCTTTTGGGATTCCATTCGAGAGATGACTTTTGCTGTGACTGAGACGACAAAGTCTTCGGAGGCAGTAATATGGGAAGTGCCTCCGTCATGTCGAATCCAATACAGTAGCTTGAGAGAAGTTATCTGAACACGTTCGTATCACAAGAAGTATACCCCAAGAGGAGGAAAGATATTAATCAAGAATGAGAGACTCGGAGTTGTTGTCGTGAGTTTGAATCTGACCGTGATGGCATTCTCTCGACTTACACCTGGCAAAACGCAATGTCAACGTCCGCTAGCCAACCATACATGTACATTGACTTCTTATCGTTTTGTTCAAATCGTTTGTGACAGATCAGGCCCATGCTTAGATTCGTAGCCACTTTACCTGACGAGACGAAGAATACAAACCCTCAAAAGTTCAAGTACGACTCAGGCTATCGGACCTCTCGGGACTTCAGTAGCTACGCACCAGCAGGCCCGGCTTGTATCAATATCATATCAATGAATCCCGAGGTTTTTACGGTACCTGACCGGGATAGGATTTATTTCAGCAAATCGGCGTGTCTTGAGCACTCCCGGGCCATCCAAGCCTTGATTCCGAGAAATGCCTGGCCTCCACGTCTCGTCGATAGAAATCCGTGTATTGATCCTGCTGCCATCCAGCCAACGTGTGAGGAACAGCAGAGCCATCGAAACCACCGACTTGCAGTCTGTCTTCGCGTGTACAAAGGGTAATTCACTGACAGGTAGCGGACTCAGGCGGACTCCGTATGGAAAACTTTCAAAGCCCGCGAATATGAGCGGCCAAAGTCACGGTGGGCAGATCATCAATGACTTCGATTTACTGGTTTTACCTAACGAAAAGACCTTACGATGGACAGTTCACTTGCGTCGTGTGCCGAAACGAATCACAGCTCTAGCCCAGAGACATGGACCAGACGGCTCAAGCGAGCAGGTATCGATTATTCAATATCTTCGTTGTTTGATCATATCCTGATCAATGGCTTAATTCACAGGGCCTCATTTCTAAGGCCGGGCATGATGGATAGAAGATGATTGTCTTGATAAAACGCCCACAAAGCCTTTGCCGTTCCTTCAACCCAACAAGGGGTCAGCTATCCTGCGGTCTACTTTTGGTGTTCGCTGAGGAGTTTTTGGTGAATCCTGTGTGTTTTGTTTTGTTTTGCCTTCTTTCTATCGAGGTTCCATCTATAGGTGAAAGGTTTGTCCTTCCCGAACGGGTCACAGATTCCTCTGTTCCTTTTTAGAGAGCTCAAGCAGAGCTGTTTGTGAGCAGCAAACAACCCTCCGGCGACCTCGCGCACCTTTCTCTTAAGGCGTTGATTTTAATTGCACGTTTCCATTCTTTCCCTTCTCTGCAGTCTCTGCAGTGACACTTGCCGCTTGTGTGGCAACCTTATTTCGTGCCAATCACTCAATATCGCTCTCTTCTCACGTATTATGCCTGGTCAAAAGAGGAAGACACCTCTAGGAGATGATGAATTCGTGCGTCCATCTTTTTCATACATTCGTCTCAGTCGACTGAAGAATGCTCATCGAATAACGATGATACAAGACCGCTGGACCCCCTCGTGTTCGATCGTTTGCGGGTCCATCGCAGATATCACACTCTGATGCGATGCAGGAGTTATCGTTGTATAGTTCTAACGCGTCGAAGGTTCTGGGTAAATTGAAGGTACGTCCTGTCTTGCGTAGCTTCTTGAAATTTATCAACATCTTTAACTTTAGAGAGATCTGGCTGAAGTAATCTACAACGAACTAGAATTTCCTGGCCAGTTCTATTCTATCTTCGAGTTCGAAATGCCAGATCCTGGGCTATCTGTTCTAGGTCGTAATATTCGATTTCCTCTCGACAAGCTGAGCGATGACTTGATCAGGTCGGCAGCGACACCATTGGCGGGTGGCTCCAGATGTGGGCAGCTATGCTGGGTCGGGACAAACAACATGGCTGTATGCAATACAGACTTTATTGAAAAGCTCAACGGCCCCGTTTTGGATGTCCTGTGGGGTCGCATGATGCCTAAGGCTCCCCGTCCAAGGCTGGTGCTTGATACGCTACAGCTGTGTGATAATACGATGTGAGCAAGGACCAGCTCTCGGTGCCCCCAACGCTGACTGTATTCTTAGGCTAAGCCATGAGTGGTACGCATGTCCACGAGTCACTCCCCCGCGCGACAAACTGACCAGCTTTCGAATTAGGTCCTGCAGTCCCAGGCCAGGACATTCCACTCGTCAAACTGTTGCCTCTATTTACATTGTCCTTCCCGAGCCGTGGAGCCCGGTAGACAAAGACCTCGAAATACGCTGTAGGGGCGCCACCGAAACCTTCTCAATATCCGACGCTTCTCGTGCCCGCAAATGCTCCATCTTCGCCTTCTACAACGGTGTTACTGTTGCCCCGGGAAATGTCAGCACTGGAAGACGAGTCATGTTATCTTATCTCCTCGTTCTCGATGACCCTTCCCCAAGGCCCTTTTGCGATTTCCCCCTGATTGATAGTAAGATTGACCGGTTCAAGGGTCTCTTGCTGAGATGGGACAGGCTGCTTAGTCTACCTATGGACAATAATCCTGTTCCGCAGTATCTCTTCTATCTCCTCGACACCGTACAAGACGCCGAGGCCGTCGGACATTTCGACAACCTCCGGGGTTCTGATCGAGAGAAGTTTTTGTCGCTCGCCAGAGCTTCCAGTGAAGCCGGATTCGGAATTGGTGTCGTGACTTTGTGGCGACGTATCTGTGGCAGGAAACCCGAACCTAGATATGACTTAAGAGGGAAGCCTGCTCTGATCGAAAATTGGGAATGCAGTGTCCGCTTCACTAGTACATCTTCCGACTACGAAGGCTTAAGCATGGATTGGGTCAACGACTTGGAGAATTCCACTGCGTCCCATATTCTTCAGGGTCCGCCTATGAATCTGACGAAGCCATATTATAAAGTCGATGACGAGAAGGAGGTACGCCACTCTGATTCAGCTGCTTATTTGGGATGATTTTTGAAAAATTTGAATTACAGATCCCTGGGCATATACAGTACTGTGAGTACATGGCAGGGTATGAATTTGTGGATAGTAATCAAGTTTGCTTGACAGTCTACAATGAGCCGGCAATAATCATATACCTCAAGAGCAAGTCCCACCCTCAACCTCCTATTGCAAACGGAGTGGACCATAAACAAGATACTTGTGATGATCTTGTCTATGATGCGCTTGAAGACGCCGAAATCGTTAATCATCTTTACGACATCTGTCGGAGAAGCGATAATGGTCCGCCCAAGCCTTACGAAGAACTCCTTATGCATGAGGCGTCGGGACGCCTCCGCCACAACTTCAACGGAGGTATTCAGCGTTACCTGACCCAGCTTGCTCTCAAACGAGAGAAATACGATTTGTGGAAGTTCACGAGCATTTGTTCAGCATCAGATGACGAGATGGGGTCTTTGCAAACTGCTTTTGAGAACATTCACTTGCAGGCGGCGTGGAGAAAGTTCTCCGAGCGTAAAATACGCTTCGTGTAAGAGTTCTCCACTGTTTCATGCTAATTGTGCTAATTGTGTCTCGTTGACCTCCAATTCATAGGTTTGAGCAGCTATGCAAGAGGCATGGCCTGCAAGGTTGCCTCGACTTCCTCAGCGCCAACCCAGATCGCGATGAAAAGAATTATAACGTACCGCAGAAGGTTCTCCACGTTTTGCTGAGGGATATATTGCCAATGATCAAGGATTTGGATCCTTCGTGTGCTCTGGCATTCTTCTCGTTTGCTCGGGCTCGTGGCGAACCGCATTTTCTCCAAGAGTACGTGGCGCCTCCTCTTTTAGATGACATATCTCACTCCTTTCTCGAAGAATCCTTACTAGGCTAGTAGATGTTACTCGTGCTCCAAAAAACCCTAGATTTTGGCTAGTATTCGTGGAGAAAGCTTCTGCGGATTACGCTGAGGCACAGCGGGATCCGATTAATATTCCGATGACCTTCGGACTTCATTCGATTGACCGGGCGTTGGCTGCATTAACGTCCTGTCCCGCCTTGACATTTAAGTATAATGGCACCCTTGAGTCTACTGACGGTTTGTCCTTTTTGACGCCTCTGATCAAATACGCCGCAATCAATCCTCAATCATTCTTGAGTCATTGTCGGATAGTCTTGGACAATATGCTTGACATACCCGCCTACATCACGCCCACCGCAGACTTATTCGCTGAGGTCTATATCAAGCGTATTATCCCTTCGGTGACGGCTCTCGTCCAACGATATTACGACGGCCGCATAGATGCCCCACCTTTCGGAGATTTCTTCTTCGTCCTGATCGCTCGATACCTGCGACTCGTCCTCGGCTCTGGCCCTTACAACCCTCGGCCCCCGACCTGGCAATGTGCCAGATGTACGGTGTTAGAGGAGTTCATCGCAACGCCCACCTTAATCGAAGCTGATTTTGTTGGTCCTCCGGAAGCCCGAGCGTGTCTTTTCCAGCATGTAAAGGCGCGTGCGGATTTGGTGACATATACGTTGACATCTGAGGACGTGCGGCTGGTTAAGAAAGCTGTCAAGGGTGGCGAGGAGTCCGGGCAAAGAGACTGGGCCGAGAAGAGGGCGCAAGCCGAGGCGTTCCTCTCGGGTCTAGGATCGAAAACTGCCGTGGATCGTGTGTTGGGGAGGTATCGTGTGTGTGTTGATGCAGCCCTAGAGGGAAGATATTGGTTCACGGCCAAATCGGATGCTCTAGACAGGAATTTGCAGAGCAGGGATCCGATTTATGCGACATATAAGTTTGTCAAGGATGAGGATAGGTGGAAAATTCATCGTCTGTATTGATCATTGAGGCGGTATGTATTTTTAGCTTGGATTCGATTGCTATCGTTGTAATCCTTCTTGTCTTTTTATCCATTGGACTGTAGCCTATGTATACCAGTGTGTTGCTATCACACATTCCACGAATCCGTATTCCTCTGTCACGACGATGATACTGCATTGAATTGGCAAAGGAGCTGCCGGATATGTCAGGGACATAGTATAATAGGCAATGCACTAAGCGTGGGGGGCCAGTCTTTAACCTGGGATTAGATCTTGGATCGCCCCATTGAAAACCTGTCTCTTCGGAGTGTCACCAATGTATGGTCTGGCAGAGGCATGCGAGAGATGGAATCCCTCAGCAAACATGACTTATTGAACCAGCATCATCATCGACACCACGACTTGGTCCCTCTTCTCTCTCGGTTCAGCTACTTCGGTTTTCAACACGAGGGAAGGTGGCTGGACGAGAACCTGTCCGTCGAGGGTGATTCGCTCACTGGACTTCAACCAGGCCACAGGGTTCTTGGAGTCAGTTGAATTGAGCAGCTTGATTTGGCGGTCAGTGGAAACTCGAGACTGAACTTGGGGCAAAGGATCGTACTTACACAGAGATAACCATGCGACAGGACTTGCTTCCACGTGTACTTCTGTCCCTCTATTTCGACTGTGGCGGGTCTATTCAATGAAGTTCAAGGAGAGCCCAATCAACCAAGAGAAGAACACGTACGTAGGCGCGAAAAAGCTCGATTTCATCCACTTGGAAGCCTTAATCTGCTCCTTCGTTCCGAACATGATCCTATCCGACCTGACGTCGTGTTTCTCTACCACCGCCACAGGTATCGTTTCTCCAAGGGAAAGAGATCTTATAGTGATGGTGCCGTCCTTGGTCTGAACGTCGTATCCGTCGTTGACGTTGTAACGGGAAGTGAGGGTGCAGTTCTTCATGTCTTCGCCGTAGAGCTCAAGAAAGGTGTGCGCATCGTCTTCGGAGGGCTTGAAGGCGCGGGGGTTTGCTGCGAGTCTGTGCATTGCTGGAGGATGGAGTAGTACTAGTAGGGTACATCATTGATGGTGGTGGTATGTGGGAGGATTGGGCAGGTGACCGCGTCGTACCTATTTGTAAACCGGGGTTCTGTGTCAGCGTAAGACGGAAGCTCTGAGGCGAGGATGTAGCTTTTAAATACAGGAAAGCAACTGGATATTTCGCTACTTATGTACTACACAGACAAGTAACCATCAATTCGAATAATGTTCACCGTTCAGGCGAGAAAGGCACAACAGTTGACTGAAGGCAGTGTTTCTCCTGGCACAGGTCGTTTGATGGACTCGAGACTGCGCAAAGCTGTAGAAAGCTTGAAGGACCCGAGATTGTGCAAAGCTTAACCCACTTTACCGAAAGCTGGAGAGCCCTAACCCATGATACATAGCAATTTGCGAGAACTTAACATCGTCCCACCAGGGTTCATACCTGAGGTGACAAGCGGAGCAGGCGTCGCGTCTGCAGTCCATCCACTTCCTTTAGCCCAACGCAGACTTTGCCCAAAAACTAACGATGAAATCACCACGGAGTCTCACAATGTTATGATGTCTGCTGCTTCCTTGGATAACCCGAAATAGGGTGGGGCGATTTGAGAAGCACCGTCAGCGAGATGGCGATGGGAGGGTGATACCAGGCTATCTCGGTGTCACCTGAATACAGCTATGGAGACCAAATCAGGGATGTGTGTGTGAGTAAATAGTTCATGCAAGGAAAGATCAACACACAGTACGCTCTTCTGATGGTTTATCACCTTCCCGTGCGCATTTCTTCTCGTCTTCCTCGAGGGTTACTGGACCGGGCCATCATCAATCATATCGCTAGCCAGGAATAGGCGTGGAGCAGAACATACAGAGAAGACAAGATCCAGGCATGTCGACGCTCATGCTCTTCTCGCCCTTGAAAAGGATTTTGATCTTGTCGGGGAGGACGTCGTGTCTCTACGACTGCGAGGGTCGTATCTTCTGGTCGCCGGAACTTGGTGATGCTCAGTCCGTTTGAGGATTTAACTTTGTAGAGAGGTTTGGTAGTAGAGGAGTCAAAGAGGGTGAATTCCTTCAGATCGTTTTTGTCGAAGGCGAGAGCGAGGACGAGGCGTGCTTGTCCATAGTTAGCAGAGAACTAAAGATCCCTTGGGAAAGGAATCTGCCTCTTTTTATACCGTTCCCAAGAAGTGATTGCTTCAGTGATTATCGACAGGGGTCTCATTACCAGTATCAGACCGCCTTGCATTGGAGAATAGCGATCGACTGGGAGCTCCCTTGATTTGTTCGTATATAGCTGTGTGGAGCATCGGACCGTCCAGTTCGAACTGACGAAATGAGGGACATCAGATTGCATTTCATTGAGTCTGAACGTGACTTGCGGATTATCGAAGAGTTAGCGAGGCGATTCAGCAAGTAGAGGCAAGATTTGACGCAGGGGGTGATGATTAAAAGGTATCCAAGGAAGTCCCAGGGTAAGTAGGTAGATGGTACAGACAGATAGACAGTACAATGAGAGGAGTCGGCTAGGAAGCGGGGTCATGTAATACAGCGAGAAGGTATCTGTCATCTGTTTATATAGATCAGAGACGAGGGATTGGTAGGAAGAACAGATGTGACGCACCTGGGGAGATCATAATTTCATGTCGCTTTGTCCGGATTCGTAGAAACCGAACATCATCCTGCTGTAAGAGAAACAAATTAGTTCACTACGCGTGTAATTCAGCTTCAGACACACTGTATCGTTGTCTGGCCCGCTTATCTCTTCCAATCCTAACTGTACACTCTCAACTATCCTTCCAATCACATGAGCGTACTTTCTTCCCTGCTCGCCGTCGAATATGACACCAGAGTGCCGGATAATGCTGACTGGGTGGGTCCGCGATAGAAGCATGTATCCTAGCACAGAACGATGTGAGGATAGTAGTGACAATGTCTGCTCAAGCTCTGGTGACATTGCAGGCGAAGATACGGAGGCTGAGGCGGGGTTTGGTGAGGAGCCAACATTAGGTTGGGAGATGAAGGATGTCCGCGCGGTCGCTTGGGAGGTCTATCCTAGCATTATAAGCAATCAGATTATTAGAAAAGTATCATAAACTTACCATCGTTTGTAGTAGAAAGGTCACTCTGGTGAGTGTTGGAAGGAGGCGTGTTGTTTGTTTCCTGTTTGCTCATATTATCTTCGGAAGACCAAATAAACCAGTGCCGACCGGCGACGTCCTCTCAACTACCTCACACAGCAGCTAATTTCTTTCATTTACTACAATTATTCGGCGTTCGACATGTCGGACGAATACCCGAGCTTATTCTGTGAGTACCTTGAAAACTACGCGCACAAGATACGGTTCTTATATAAAAACGTCAGGCTCGGAAACGATGAGCTTGGTGCAGCTCTTCGTTCCAACAGAAGTAGCTCATGATACCGTCGCAGAGCTGGGGGAGCTCGGAAATGTCCAATTCAAAGATGTAACCCTTATTTCCTTTCCAACCATGTGTCAATTCTAACAATGATACTTCCAGTTAAATCCCAGCGTCAATCCGTTCCAACGTTCATTCATTGGCGAGATTCGACGCATAGATGAGATGGCCAGAAGAGTCCGCTTCTTTTCCACCCAGATTGCCAACGAGAAGGACGTGATTCCAATCCGTCCCTTGTACGACTCTGCCCCCTTGATCACCGTCGGTCCTCGTGCGGCGCAGACTATCGACGAGCTGGACGTAACTCTCGCCGAGCACGAGTCTAGGCTCTCGAAGATGAACGACAGTTACTACATTCTGAGCGAGAGGACAAAGGAGCTTCTCGAGGCTCGCCATGTTCTACGCGAGACTGCTGTCTTTTTCGACAAGGTTGGTTCTTCTCATCCCCACTTTGCCCCGAAATTGACCCGAGCAATGTTTGTTAGGCTCAAAACCAGCAGTCAGATATCAGGACCTCCTTCGACGACAGTTCGGCTCCATTGCTGCAGCATGATGACCGCGAGAACCAGTACTCGTCTGCCAGCGTTCAGTTTGATCTCGAGTAAGTTGGAATTTTTCCGCTCCACGTATTTCTCTTATGATTCTTATCGAAATCAAGATTCGTCTCCGGGACCATTGAGCGCGCCCGCGTGCCCACCTTTGAACGGGTCCTCTGGCGCGTCCTTCGTGGCAACCTGTACATGAACCACACCGACATTGCTGAACCCTTCGTCGACCCCGTCACAGGCGTGGAGACGCGCAAGAACGTGTTCATCATCTTCGCTCATGGAGATGCACTTCTCGCCAAGATCCGCAAGGTCGCAGAGTCCATGGGGGCGACCCTCTACCCCATCGACTCTAACGCTGACAAGCGCTCCGATTCTCTTCGTGAAGTTTCTGGGCGTTTGGAAGACCTCCAGGCTGTGCTCTATAATACGGGTGCGAACAGGCGGACTGAGCTCGTGAAGATTGGGGAGAGCTTGAGGAGCTGGCAGGATGTTGTCAGAAAAGAGAAGTTGATTTTTGAAACTCTGAATTATTTCAACTATGATGTGAGGAGGAAGACTCTCATCGCGGAGGGCTGGGTGCCCACCAGGGATATTTCGGCTATCCAGGTTGCGTTGAGGCATGCTACGGTATGTCTTGATTCCCTATATGATGTTCCTCTTGACAGAGTATTTTCTTAGGAGGAGTCGGGCACAAGTGTTCCCCCTATCCTGCATGAGCTGAAGACGAACAAGATACCTCCGACTTATGTGCGCACAAACAAGTTCACGGAAGGGTTCCAGGCTATCATGGACAGTTATGGAACACCCGCATACCAAGAGACCAATCCTGGCTTGTTCGCTGTCGTCACGTTCCCATTCTTGTTCGCTGTCATGTTTGGTGATATCGGTCACGGTTTCATAATCTTCTCCGCCGCTCTCTATATGATCATCACTGAGAAGAAGATGGCGAAGTCTGATCTGGGAGAGGTTCGTTCATTTGGTATCTGTCAAATTTCGCGTTAGTGCTAACCATGCCACAATATAGATTATTGGGCAGTTCTTCTAGTAAGTCTTCCTGTTGATGCAACAGTAAAGACAGTGAATTAACGCCGCCGCCGCGTATAGCGGGCGATACATAATCTTGCTGATGGGACTGTTCTCGATGTACACGGGGCTGATGTACAACGATGTCTTCTCCAAAACTTTGCACCTCTGGCATTCGGGATGGGATTTCCCCGAGGTGGATGCGAACAACAAGACCTTTGGAGAGTTCAACGGGCATACGTATCCCTTTGGTTTGGACCCTGGCTGGCATGGTGCCGATAATGGCCTGGTGTTCGTCAACTCTTACAAGATGAAGATGTCTGTTGTTTTGGGTGTTATTCACGTAGGTCCCATTCGCTCGCCTTACTTCACGGCGCAGTGTTGAGAAGTTTCATTCCCCCAGATGACATTTGCGCTGTGCTTGCAGCTGCCTAACCACATCAAGTTCAAGAAACCTCTTGAAATCTGGGGTAACTTTGTCCCCCAAATCATCTTCCTCCAGTCTATCTTTGGGTACCTCGTCGTTTGCATCGTTTACAAATGGACCGTGGACTGGTCCAAGTCTGACCTGCCCCCGCCCTCGATCTTAAACATGCTCATATCGATGTTCTTGGAACCGGGGACAGTGAAGGAGCAGCTTTACCCGGGACAAGGGTTCGTGCAGGTGGTGCTTCTTTTGCTGGCTTTCATTTGCGTGCCGTGGTTGCTGGTCACGAAACCGTACTTTGAGTGGAAGGAGTTAAAGAAGACTCAGGGTCAAGGATACATCGGGCTGAGTGGTGACGGTGAGGCGAGGGACGATTCTGATGATGTCTTAGAGGGCGAGGAGGAGGGTGCGATCGCGGACGATTCGCATGATGACGGACATGTGGGTTTCGCTCTGCTTTTTTGTTCGGCGTGCTCATCGTGGTATCGATTTCGGTAGGAACATGAAGACTTTAGCGAGGTGGTGATTCATCAGATCATTCATACGATTGAATTTTGTCTTGGGTGTATTTCGCATACCGCCTCGTACCTCCGTCTTTGGGCTCTGTCGCTGGCTCATGCTCAGCTTTCGGAGGTGCTCTGGGATATGACGATTGGAGGGTTCCTGGAACCCAAGGGGGTCATTGACTGGATCTTGTTGGTAGCGATTGGCTTGATCTGGTTCGCGATGACGGTGGCGATCCTTTGTGTTATGGAGGTGCATAGTTGCGGCGTGTCTATGTTTCTGTCGGTCTCAGCTGACTTTTGCCTTTTGCTTCGACAGGGGTTATCTGCCTTCCTTCACGCACTGCGTCTGCACTGGGTGGAGGCTAACAGCAAGCATTTCATTGGAGGTGGACATGTACGTGTTTTACATGCGTTCTTAGCCTGGTGTGTGGGGCTGTACTGATGTGATTATCTAGGCCTTCACGCCGTTGACGTTCGCGAACCCGGATTCGAAGGAGGTCTAGTTTTTACCAATAGTCGTACCCAGTGCGCTCCGGACATTTGTTTAAATTTTATTCCGTCCAAAGTTGTCATGCATCACGGGCGGAAGGCTCTTTTCCGCCATTCGTCAGGGAATTGTGTTTTCTGAGTGTTTTCTCTTTTACTTCTTCTCGGATTCAACACGGCAGAGTGTAGGCGATCAAGGCACCCTGTCAAGGGAGTAAAGAGGGCAGTTACCCCGCATTCCTGCTGGCGAAATGATTGACCGCCGGAGGGGCGATGCTTCGATGGGGATCACAATTGCCGGTTATCGGAGCATAAAGATTGGACACGCGCCAAAAATTTCAAGCTCCGACCAGTATATAGCTGAGCGATGATGCTTCGGCAGTTTCCTTCACCTTTTCCTTTCCCACCTGTTTTAGAGGTGAGCCTCTGACCATTTTTCTTCTGAATTTCTCCGCTGATTACGTGCAGGCATTTGCCAATCCGTAGAATTAGAGCGTTCTCTGTTTCTTGTTCGGCCTTCGTCTGCAATCGCTGTTTTGCAATTTTAGAAAGACAGACACCTCTCTCCATACACCAACCCACTTTGTAATCCCTCCATCATCTTTCGAGGTGAGTTGTAATAACTTGGATCGCACTAGAAAAATGGTGCGTTTTTACTGATTGGGCTCTTGACAAGATTTCTGAAATTATGCCTGCTGCTACCGCTAACTCTCCTGCCTCTTCCATCCCCGATCCTGCCACTCTCAAGTCTGCAGCCCACGTCGATGGTCAAATAAACGTCCCCGCACTCTTTGTGGCTGATAAAGCCGCTCGCGATTCTGCTGCCGCCCATCTCGCAGCCGTCGCTCAAAAGGAAGGACCCCATGCCCTCCAGTCCGCCGGATTTGGAGAGGCAGTCGTCAAGGCCCTCGCCGACAAAAAATCGCCTGCCGCCCGTGAGGGCGCCGCTAACGCCGTCTCTGCACTTGTCAAGTCTGGCGCCATAAAAGCCCTCGAGCCGACCTTTGTCGATTCTGGCATTTACGCTGCCCTCCTCGAGGCTTTCGCCGACAAGATGCCCGCTGTCAGGACGGCGGCTATTGAGGCTGTTAGGGAGTATGTCGCAGCTATGAACCCCTGGGCTACCGCCCTCCTTCTCCCAGCTATTCTTCACGAGATCAAGAGTGCCGGCAAGTGGCAGCTCAAGACGGGCTCGCTCATCATCCTCAACCAGATGGTTGTCAGCGCCCCTGTCCAGACTGCCCGTCTCACTCCTGAGATCGTCCCCATCCTCGCCGAGGCCATTTGGGACACCAAGGCCGACGTGAAGAAGGCTGCCCGTGATTCGCTTACGAAGGCCACCGCTCTGGTGTCCAACAAGGACATTGAACGCTTTATTCCCGCTCTTATTAAGGCTCTGATTAATCCCGTCGAGGAGGTGCCTAATACCATCGCCCTCCTCTCTGCTACCACATTCGTTTCCGAAGTTGATTCTCCCACCCTTTCTCTCATGGTTCCCCTTCTCGCCCGTGGTTTGAACGAGAAGTTGACCGCCACCAAGCGAAAGGTCGCCGTGTATGTACCTTCTCCATTTTGACAATTTGTCCGTCGCTGATCGCTTCCCCTCACAGCATTGTCGACAACATGGCCAAGCTCGTCGACTCTCACGTCACTGTCCGACCCTTCATTCCCAAGCTGCTCCCAGGCCTGATTAAGGTCGAGACCACTGTCGGTGACCCTGAAGCTCGTGGCGTCATTGGCAAGGCCATCGCTACTCTCCGTCAAGTCGGTCAGATCCCTGAGAACTCTGACGGGTCGGATCTTCCTCCTTTGAAGTTCGCCGACGAGGGCCAGCTCGCGCACTCCCTCCTCGCCGTCTACAAGAAGCTTGGTGGAGAGATCTCCCCCGGCAACATCTCTGCCATCTATGCCTCTGCCATCGCAGCCAACCTCGTCAACGCCAAAAACTTCGATGTTCCCGAGTGGGACACTCTTGCTTCCTACCTTGGTTTCGTCAGTGCCTCTCCTGAGCCCATTGCTGTTGCCCGCGAGTGGGTTGTGCGCTCTGCTACTGAGGATACTGATGAAAGCCACGTTGAGGATGACGAGGAGGAGGGCGAGGACCTGTGTAACTGCCAATTCTCCCTTGCCTACGGTGCCAAGATCTTGCTCAACACTGCTACTCTCCGTCTCAAGCGTGGCCACCGCTACGGTCTGTGCGGTAAGAATGGTACCGGCAAGTCGACACTCATGCGCGCTATTACCAACGGGTGCGTGTGTTTACGTTTCTAATGTTTGTTTTCAACATGTTGATGCCTTGTTTTCTAGACAAGTCGAGGGCTTCCCATCTCCCGACGAAGTTCGCACTTTCTACGTCGAGCACGATATCGATGGAAGTGAGGAGGATACTTCCGTTCTTGAGTTCATCTTGACCGACAAGCGTATCCTTGCCTCTGAGTCCGATGTCATCGAGACTCTCGCCTCCGTTGGTTTCACCGATGAGCGCCAGAAGCAGTCCATTGGTAGCTTGTCTGGTGGTTGGAAGATGAAGCTCGCCCTTGCTCGGGCTATGCTTTTCAGGGCTGACATCCTTTTGCTCGATGAGCCCACTAACCACTTGGATGTCGTCAACGTTGCTTGGTTGGAGAGTTATCTGACCAACCTTAAGACCTGCACTTCCAGTCAGTTTATTCCGATTCATTTTCATTGTTCTGCACACTCATGACAACCATAGTCATTGTCTCTCACGACTCCGGCTTCTTGAACAACACCATCACCGACGTTCTCCACCTCAACCGCTTCAAGCTCAGGAGATATCGCGGTAACCTCGAGAAGTTCGTCGCTGCCGTTCCCGAAGCCAAGTCCTACTACACTCTCGAGGCTGCCGAGGACTACAGGTTCAAACTCCCTGACCCACCTCTCCTTGAGGGTGTCAAGACCAAGGAGAAGAGTTTGCTCAAGATGTAGGTACCTTATTATTGCCTGGTTGCTGATCGTACTTACTTGACACCCGGTTTTCAGGCGTAAGGTCGGCTTCCAGTACCCATCCCAGCCTGTCCAACAACTCTTCGATATCACCCTCCAAGTTTCTCTCTCATCTCGTGTTGCCGTCCTTGGTCCCAACGGATCCGGAAAGTCTACCCTCGTCAAGCTCCTCATTGGTGACATGGAGCCAAACAAAGGTGGTGAGATCTGGAAGCACCCCAACTTGGTCATCGGCTACGTCGCCCAGCACGCTTTCCACCATATTGATCAGCATCTCGACAAGACAGCGCTGGAGTACCTGCTCTGGCGTTACCAGACTGGTGAGGATTTGGAGGAGATGAACAAGGCGAACCGACAGATCTCCGAAGAGGAGGCTCAGAAGATGAAGGATGGTGCCGTCGTTGTCATTGAGGGTCAAAAGAGGTTGATCGATGAGATCGTTGCAAGGAAGAAGTTGAAGCAGTCCTACGAGTACGAGGTCTCGCTCAAGGGAATGAGCTCTTCCGAGAACATTTGGCTCCCCCGTGATGACCTCATCAAGCGTGGTTATGAGAAGGTTCGTCTTGTATTGTTGGGACTGTCGCAAGATTGGGTGACTGATATCCCATGTTCGTTCTACAGAAAGTCCTCGAGGTTGACACTCGCGAGGCTCAGCGTCTCGGTCTTCTTCGTCCCCTTGTTCGTCGGGAAATTGAGAAGCACTTTGCTGACTTCGGTCTCGAGCCTGAGTTCGTTTCACACAACACCATGAGGGGTCTCTCCGGTGGCCAGAAGGTCAAGATCGTACTCGGTGCTGCTACATGGCGTCGTCCTCACGTCATCTGCTTGGATGAGCCTACCAGTGAGTATTTCATTACCCAACCTCGACAATAGATCGTAAATGTCTGCGTCTTTTCTAGACTACCTCGATCGTGAGTCGCTCGCTGCCCTCATTGAGGCGCTCAAGGTCTTCGAGGGTGGTGTGCTCGTCATTACCCACAACAGGGACTTCTCCGAGTCTCTGTGCAAGGAAGTGTGGGCCATGCGTGACGGACGTCTCGAGGCTTCGGGCCACAACTGGGTGGAAGGTCAGGGATCAGGTCCCAGGATTGACAAGAAGGATGGTGAGGAAGATGTCCAGTACGATGCGATGGGTAACAAGATCGAGAACAAGAAGACGAAGAAGCTCACGTCGGCTGAGGCGAGGAAGGTCCGTATTTTCGCCTCTATACTTTCCCTTACCAGGTGCTCATTTGTTTCCTTCCCTTGTGCAGTTGAAGAAGGAGCGTATCGCACGGAAGAAGCGAGGTGAGGAGATCACCGACGACGAGTTGTAAATGTTCTATACTCGGCGTTGGTTTCTTCTCTGTTCATTTCTCTCCTCGCACGCTTTTTTGTCAAAAATGTCTACGTCCTGTCATGACCCGTACATATGTTCTTCTAGCTCTTCCACGTATGCTTGTGTCTCGTCTCTTGTTTGTTTCCATACCCTATCCTGCATGTACTGTCTTTTGTGTTTCTATAATACTACGTTATATATGTCTCTTCTCGCATCGAACTTGTAGAACCTATAGTGAGTTGAAAAATGTACTTGACATGGGCAGAGTTCCGTGAGCGCGGTGATTGGCTAAGGCTTCCTTCATCTTTCTTCCTGAACCTACATAGCTCCTATCATCGCGTGCTAGCTCCTGCAATTCCATCTCTCAAGCTTGGTTTGACCCGTCGAAATATCTAGACATTTCACTCATAAGGCCACCGAGGTCCAAATCGAAGAAGAAAAAGAAGAGTCCTCAAAGAAGGCGGGAGAGGCATGCATGTTCATTGTCCTATAAAACCTACGACGCTCTGAATTCGGAGCGCCTTCTACGACCAGATATCAGTGCTTTTAGTCAAACTGCCAGTCGACTCGTGCGCTTGGTTGAATTAGCGGCTGATGGATGTTTCTACTCTATAACGCTTGCGCCTATGTCAGTTTCTCGGGAGCTTCAAAATAGTAAGTTCTCCGTTGAACACGCGTCATTCACGCATCGAAAATATTGATTGATGCATTGTGTGTACAATACTGAACACTTCTTCATTTTGAACCACCTGCACTGCTAGCTGCTCTTCCACACTCCCCTACTACATACAAGCTCGTTGGGATTTTCGTGTCTGACACCTTCACAAAGCCGCTACGCGTCCCCATCATTGCCACCCTTTGCCACCCCAGTCGAGATCGAGTTCGAAGAAGGCCAAACTTACTAACCTCGACAAGGGAAAGAACGCTGCTTCAGAAATGACTGGAGAAACCCGTGAAAACCATGACGATCTAACTTTGGAACGACAGCCTTCGACCGACCAGAGGATGATACTTTGACGAGACTTCCAGTCGAGCTTATCCGTTTGATTCTTGAGCTTGCGGCGGAGGCCTTGCTCTCATTCCTTTGACACCTTGCTATTTTCGTGTCCCCTTGTGTGCTTGAATTCTGCAACATCTGGAACACTTTAAACTTGACTGCTTATATTTTCATGCTCAGGCTAAGTTTGGATACAAAATTTCCACGACATCCATTCACCTTCATTATGTGCACTCCGGTCACGATGGGGGCACTACCGATGTACTTCTGCCCTGGGTAAAGGACCTAAAATCCTCACAAGTTATTGCTTGGATTCCTCCTTCATTGTCTCCAACGAGAGTTTAGTCAGAGTGCCACTCTTTTACTCCATTCAACTAACTCTGACTCTCTGCATTCCTCGCTTCGTAGCTTTGTCCCATGCTAGCTAAGTATGCACGGTTTCCACTTTTCACAAGATCAACCCAGTCTGATGTGGACCAACCCTTGTCATAGGTCAGTAGATGGGCACAATTTGAATGGTGTCAACAGATGCGCAAACCTGACCATGAGTTCCTGTGTGGAAGGCTGACGAGACCTGTTCCATAGCTCATTGCATAGTAAGTACTTGAATGACCTTGAATGGTGGCAAGTTCACAGGTGCTTATTCACAATCCCCCAGGACTTGTACCTTGCCAGACATGGCCTGCAACTTCATTCGAGTCGACATTCGAGCCTCAACCTTTTTCGCATGCTCTCACCCATCCTCATCTTGCCATTGACGAGACGTTCGCTTGCGTCTTCGACCACATGAAATGTGACGTGCTTACCAAGCTCACACCTGTATCTTTACAGGATTCGCGTCAAAGGTCCTGGGCATGTTGGATATGAATGATGTGATGATTGCGATGCTCCCGAACCTTCCTCCTACCGCGTGGAGATCATCTTTTGCGACGACTTGTATGCTGAGCACGAGTATGGTGATGGCTCTCACACAGGGTAGAAGAATGGGAAGCGCGATAAGCAAATTGTGGTTTATACGAAGGGATCGCAGAGAAGTATAATATTAATGTCCCTCACACTCCTCAGTTCAAGAGGACTTTTGGCCGCCTTAGCCCAGGAGAGAAGGATGCTTGGATGATTGCTAGAGAGATTGTGGAGACTCGATAGGCTTTTGGTACTCGTCGCGAATTTCTTCCACATCTATAAATTGTCTTTGACGATATTCATCCTGGAATCCTCATATAATAAGGCGATCTCCGTACTTAAATTGAGCATAGTGGGCCTCAGCTAAGTATATGAGTTCTTAGGCTAAGCAAGGGAGACATCGAGCTCGGTAGTGTTGGGCATTGCGAAGACTTGAAGTGGATTTGTGACTTCACAACGACGATCGGTATGCGAACCTTCAGCTTCAAGACCAAGGGCCACAGACAGACCCACATATGCTACTTCACACTCGCAGATAGTGTGGGCCACGGCAAGGATTTGGAGCGCGTCTAGCCTACCTGAAGGTTATGGTCAAAGGCTATACGCCGCATAATGTCGGCCCGATAGGCTCCGGCTGGTTACCATCCAACCACCATGTCTTCCCCCTCTCCTCCTCGAAGCTGTCCTTTTGGAAGCCGTCTCGTTCCATATCTCACCACAGCTGCCCATGTTTCCGCACCATTTATTACGACCTTCCTATTGATCCATCTGACCGCACCGGTTATGGCAAATGTTGGAGGGTCAGAGCTGGCTTCGCAAACCATGGTAAAGAGCTACAAAAGTTGTTTCAGTTTCTATACAATCTAAAATTGTCTTGGATATAGCTACTCGGGCGGGAATACTATCAAACGTCCTTCGGAGAAACTTATCTCGTTCTCGGACCCATTGTAGCACATTCGTTCTCAGCCATTGCCAAACGGATCCTTTCTCCTCCAGGACCTAGATCACCGAAAAGTCTCTTGACAATAACCGGATACGCGCTCCTTGGCGTGTTTCTTCCTATACACTATCTGACTCACCGCGTCAACCCCGCGTTGCCTGACGGGCCCATCCTTGAATTAGGTCCTTCAGAGCTCGACTATGAATTTGTGAAGTACGGACTCGGGAGGTGGCCCCTGACGAGTTGGATCCTTTATGGTGGTCTCCTAGTGTGTGTCACAGGACACGTCGTAGATGGGATGGCGATTTTATGGAACGCGCGCCTCGCGACTTCTTTTGGGAGATTGAAACAAACCAGTCGGAAGCCGCGGTTGGCTGTTGCAGGGATTGGTATGGTGCTGCCTGTGATGATGGGCATGTTCTGCCTCTGGAAGGAGCCGCTGATGAGCTTTGCTTCGATGGCGAAGAGGTTTGAAGGGGTTTATTTGAGGTCGTGGGTTTTACCGTGTCTGAGAGAATCCAAAAGCTCTTAACGACTCATGCTCTTACCAAACCCTTCTTTCAAAGCTAATACCTCTATCTGCTTTTTCCGATGCCCGACAGTCTCAGGGGTTCAATGTGTGCATTCAACGCCTCGACTTGCTCCGTCCTTCTGCACCCCATATGGATCGTGCCAGAGTTGGAAAGCTCAGCTCACTTCTGTCCTTCATCTTACTTGTAAATGCCTTCCCCAGTGGGAGCGGAGAGGCCAAGCAGAAGCAATCACTACCTATGTATCGATTACTATCATTCCCACAAGTCATCCCGCCGAGCAACTTGTACACCGGCTATGCCGATGCATTCCGTGGCTTCGGAGCTGCGAATATCAACCCGTGGAGGTCGGCAAGGGATGGCGTTCAGTCTTCTGGTCCTCAAAGCCTCTTGAACATTCTGCGCTAGGTTAGGCGGGGAACATAGAGTTGATGCCATTGGATACAAGATGGTGAGACATATGCTCTGAGCATCCGCACGTATGTCTGATCGAACCTTCGTCAAGTCTTCGTATTCCTGGATCCGTGTTTCTACGGCACCTCAACGGCACCCTATAGAATCAATGTGACATTCCGCGGACTGCTTTTCGTCACTCATAACCCTCCCTCATCGAAGTATTGTTTGTCAAGAGTCAATACTAAGATATCGCTGAAGGAGCGTTACCATATGTTACACGGATGAGGCGGCTTCTCGCTTTCTGATCTTTCAGCTCTTTGATGATCAGGTGTACTCCGAGCATCAAGATGCGAGCACAATAACTATTTTTGTTCGCGGTTGCTGAGCAAATGCTATTGACGCCTGACTTGGTATTGTCGGATCTCGTCCCCTCATTTCCTTGTCTCGGCGTCGACCTCATGTACACCGTCCGCTTCCAGAAAATTCAGTCCCCGTACCACGCGCCGGCGATTGCGATGATACGAGCTCCTGGCCCACACGCAGACGGCCCGATTGTGAATCTGCCCCTTTCATCGCTCATCAGCTGAGCCCCAAAGCACACCTTGAGCCGGGAGCATTCGCTTGCCATCTCCTTTAACATTTCATGTAGCTTCCAACGATACCGAATTAGTGAGACGGGTTTGTTTGGAAGGCTACTCCACAAGGCGCAATAAAGGGTATTGGAAATTGGATTACCCTGAAATTACGCTAAAGATCAGCGTATTATCAAGGTATCGTTAACGTGTGGCGTATTATCAGAGTTTTCTTCGCTGATAGTACCCGGTCTTGTGTCTTGTGCTCGCTGGCACACCGTTTCTCGTCATCCGAAACATTCCTCGGAGAGAACCTTGCTGCGTCCGTAGAGCATTTTCCTATTTATACACAACTCTCCACATCTTCATGCTCTATCGGGTTTCTTCTAACCCTCTCTAGTAACCTCTTGCACCCCAAGATGAAGTTCCTCTCCGCACTAATCCTCTTAGCGAGCTCATATGAAGCTTACTGCCAAAGCGATCATATCAGCGCCACTGTGACGTTAGACTGTAAGCAAGGGTTCGCTGACGTCCTCTGAGGCACTGACTATGAGCTATTGTCAGATGGTACATTCACCGGGTCGGTGGAAGACGGTATCATAGCATTTCGTGGTATCCCCTTCGCAGACCCACCTCTTGGCGAGCTGCGATGGCGCGCCCCAGTCGTTCCTCCAACCAAGCAGCTGGGGACCGTAAACGCGACGAATGTAGGATATTACTATACTTACGCTCTTTCCTGTCATGTTCTGACGCGTGCGGCAGTTCGGACCTAGGTGCATTTCAACCACGCAAACCTCTGTTCGAGGTGGAACATCCGAGGACTGTCTTCTGGGCAACGTCAGTTTAATTTGCTGGACGAGTGCGTAATCCGATTGTGTTGAATCATTTCAAAGGTGTGGATTCCTTCGGGAACGACCACCGAGAGTAGTCTTCCCGTTCTAGTGTTCTTTCATGGTGAGCTCCGTTTTCATCCCTTTGGGAGTAGAGTTTGACGTCATCTAGGTGGAGGCTTCCAAGGTGGGAACCCTCAGGAGGCCATACCCAACAAGCTTTTCGGGTCGACTACGGAGTCATTCATCTTTGCCACATTCCAGTACCGTCTCGGGCAGTTCGGCTTTCTAGGTGTGCAGCGCCTCACGAAGTTTCGAGTGCCACAAGGAATTTAACGTGATTAGGTGATTCTCGGGTCAAGGCGGATGGTGATCTTAACGCCGGTCTACTTGATCAGGTAACTCATCTCGTCTATGCTCGGACGCGTCTGATCTGGAGACAGCGAGGTGCCCTTCGTTGGATACAACGATACATACATCAATTTGGAGGTGACAATACGTGAGTCGATGCCAGCGCGTATGATCTTCTCATCCATATAACCTACCGATGCATACCAGAAAAGTAACGATATGGGGCCAATCTGCGGGCGCAGGTTCCACGATGTACCAGGTAGGGATTCTCCACAACGCGATTGCGAAGCTTACACGGGTTGCGTGTCCAGGTTTTAGCGAATGGAGGGGACAACGAGGGTCTTTTTAGAGCAGCGATGGGCGACAGTCCACCCTCGATCTACATGCCTCTATACTCTGATCAGTACGTAACGGACGTGTTTGATCAATTCGCCAGTTTCGCGTGCGTGTAGAACTCTCTCTTTATGAAGAGCTCTACTAATTGAACTACAGTGGATGCCAGGATAACTTGAACGTCATGGACTGCCTGAGAAGCGTTAGTGTTACGACTCTAGCTGAAGCAGGGAGCCGTACCATTGCAACACGGACATCCACGCTATATTTGTTCGCACCGATGTTCGATGAAGCCTTCCTGCTGGACAGACCAGGAGGAGGGTTCCAGAAAGGCGCCTTCGCCCAAGTGCCCCTTCTTTTCGGGTAAGCTTGAAGTTCATCCTAGGCTCTTCGTTTCTAAATTCAATTACAGATCCAACACCGACGATGGCTCAGGCTGGTCCGTCCGTCTCCCGGACCCAACAGCTAACACGACCATGCCCAATAGTACTCAACAAACGGTTTTCAACTTCCTTCGTGGGCAGTACAACTCCTTCACAGAGACCTCGTTCTCTCGGGCCGTCGACCTGTATCCACTGGATGACTTTGACGACAACTATCCACTCCAGACACAAGCAATGTATGGAGACGTCAGATTTGTCTGTACCGCTGCCATGATCACCGGGGAAGCTGCTGCTCTTGGGCTACCATCTTACAGTTTCCGGTGAGTTAGTCGGACCATGTACTCCCAGGTGCTCAGTTAGGCTGACCTTAGACGCCCTTGTCTAGGTACGACAACCCGATAACTGGATCCAATCACGGAGCTGAAAAGCAAGCATTCTTCTCACTCGACCCTGTATCCGACCCGTCTGTTGAAGCGCTGTTTGAGACGATGCGGCAGTATTGGACTTCATTCGTGACTTCTGGGGTGCCTGTTGCTGAAGGCTCAGAGTGGGAGGTATGTCGTTGCATTTGTTGTTGGTGCAGGTACAAATCCTGACTGCATGTGCAGACCGTGTCAGACCCCAGAGGAGGCCGCCGACTCCTCTTACACCCCGGAAATGTGGCCATGGATGATGTGTCTGATCCTTTGGCGGAACGATGCGCCTTCTGGCGCAGTGTAAGTGGGGAAATTGATACATAGCCAAGTAGAATTATTACCTCTCCTAGCAATTATCACACATGCAATTTGAACAATGCTCCGTGATCTCCCTCCGTTCCTTTCAGTCGCTCGACAGGTCCTGGAGCATACCGTGACCCCCCCAAGGACAAGTCACTTTTCTTGGGTAGACAGGTGGTGGCGTGGGGATGAACAGAGTCTCCTTGGATTTGCCTTGAGCCATACTGAAAAGTATGGATATTTGAGTTACTAGGCAAGTGATGTTTAGCGAGCTCCTGCCTTCGACGGAAAGCCGGGAACAAACGTAGCCTGACGATTTAGTCTGGTCTTTCTGGAGTTTCAAGTTCAAAACGCGATTGAAGCTGTCTTGAGGGACGAGCGGAATGATGGTATTCACAAAAAAACGGCGGGGTTACTTCTCAAGCATGCCAGTGTAACTATGCTCCTGGTCCCTTGGAAATGACCTCTTAGTCCCACAGGAGTTCATTGAACTGGGATGAGATAGAAGAGCGGTCGACCCGACATGAATCAATTTACGCCACAACGACGCCACATAACAACCTCTAAGTTATTATTGTTTTCGTTACATACTGCATTAAACCAAAGGGGACCGTGTACACAGTTTCCTGCCACCAGTTTCTAAATCTGGAAGGGCATTCGCCCGTGTCGCATGTCCTGCAGCGTCTTTGTGGCGTGTACCTTCACGTTCGGCCGTGCTTTCTGAAGTCGAGGGATCAATCTCGAAGGCCGGTGAGATTCTTGGTATACAAGTGACAGAGAATGAAGACGGGGTAGAAGGTTGTTGTTAGAAAGTAAGCCTTCCAATCTGTCGGAAAGTACCCGCCAAGTAACTTCGTTAAAAGAACAGTCCCAGAAGAACAGCACGAGGCTCTCTAGTTGGACCAGGCTGGCGAAATACTGGGGCGGGAAGGCGCATTCGAGATCAAGATATAGAGTTTGGATAGATGAAAGGGGAAGATGTCCGTTTATGAAGGAGAGCGTGTCGACTGATCCTAGATCCAACACTCGAAGCGATGGCAATCGCATATTAGAAAGGAACCTCAGAAGAGCGACCTTTTCACAGGGCGTCTGGAGAGAAAGACATCGGAGACGAGGGAGCGTGACTTGTTTGTCAGCCCCCGTTTCCGTGGAATTGGAATTACTGAGACATACAGAGAGTGACTCTACATTGCGCATCCGGAGCAGGGTGTTAAGATGAACGAAACTATCGTCCGCGATCATATGCGCTGCATTCGTATTCCGTGAACCCTGGAAGAATTTCACGTTCGAGAAGGGGGTAGAGTTTCCGTAAAGAACGGCAGAATCTATAAAGAGCCTTCGAATCGAGCAAGATCCCTTGAGAAAGGTATCGAGCATCGTTGGTTGGTAGCAGTACACATCCGCCAAATCTAGGTGGATGGTATGCAGGATAGACAGCCGGGGACTGAACGACAATAGAGAGCGGAGGCTGGCCGATGTGATACGGAGGCGCAGTACGGAAGCACGGGAGATCTCTGTCCCAAATAACTTAATCACTTCTGCGGGCTGGTCTGGTCGGGTGGAAGGACGACTTTGGCCGGAAAGCTCGCTAAAGGAAATTCTGAGTACTGGAGATAAGGAAGAGCGTGGGCGTGAGCGCTGGAGCTGGAGCTTCAAAAGAAGAGCAATGCCAGGAGTAATAGCCTCCCCATGATAGAGACAGGTCCGATCGATACCTGTGTATGACCACAACCGAGAGTCTCCCAATGCAGCTCGTCTCCATACTCGGCAGACATATGAGAGATTCCATGGTGGGCGCGAGAGGTTGAGAGAGAGAGTAACGAGCCCAACGTTGGCGAGCTCCAAAGAAATCGCTTGCTGAAAGATTTCTTGCAGAACCTCGACGGGAACGCGTCGGGAAGGAGCCAAGATTTTCCTACAGCAGGAAGCAAAACGGTCAATTTTCTCTCGCTCTTTGCGATATTGAACGTGGAGGATATCCTCATTGGCTTTTGTCAACGCTGCGCGAAGGGTAGAAATTTGAGATTCATCTGGCTCGTCGTTGGATTTCGACAGCTGGTAAACCCATGAGGGATTAGCAGAAGAGTAGTTTTTTTTGGGAAGCATTGACTCGAAAAGATATGAGTGGAACAAGAAGGGTGAGAAGAGACTGAGAGCGCGCAGATGAACTTGTGTTCAACTTGTTACAGTCTTTTGTACTACTCAGGTTGAGCAACGGCTATGCTCTGTGCACGTGCCCAAGACAAGAAGAAAATATAGTGCATCCAAAAAACAATTAGTCGGGAAATCCTGGCCAGAAGGCTATTGTCCTAGTAAGTAGTCAAGGGAGGGGAGGAGTTTCGGCAACGATCCCACTTGAGCGCCGTGTGGCGTGGTTTGATCGGATCAGTGCGGCGGCAGTGTGCCGGGCGTTGACCGATAGTTTGGTTGGAGTCTCTGCTCTTGTTCTCCTCTAAGTTCTCTCATGGTGACTGGGACAATTACTGACGCAGAAAGTGGAACCTTGCCATTGATATGCAGACGCGGTTTACAATGACTGAGCTTCCAATTTTCGATGATTCTTGATTCGAAATCCTTCGACGCATACTGCGATAGTTAATATTGATTCGAATATAACAGCAGATATCGATAGATGTCCGGAAAAGTATAGAGTTTGGCTGACCAGGCCAACGCCACATACCGCCCCAAATATTTTGAAGCTCCGCTTGATGCCTACGATGTGGCGGATGCCGACTTCTAACAACGGCCGCCGTGACGATCAGCAACTGTACGCCACACCAGGACAATTAATGGCCGTCTTTTTGTGTCGGTCGCTATCCTTCTATGGCCAAATGGGTTCCCTTTGTCCCCCCGTTCCGGTACTGACTACGAAGACAATAAAGTGTGAGATGGGCGGGGAATAAATACTACATGAAGTCGTTATCCTTCTCATATCCCATCCTACAAGCTCAACAAGTATAGTAGGTAGGCGAAGTCACTTTATCTGATGCTCTCGTATCAACTAAGGTGGGGTAGATCATGCCACGCGAGAATAGTACAACAGGAGCCGTTCGAACCACTCCTTCATCGAGGTCCAATCGTCACTCTCCCTACCCCTCACAACGTCGGTTAATGTCCAGAGAAGAGATATCTAATGAACAGCCGTCTTCACGCACGCGACGTCGCGCAGGTTTCGGCAGTGTCAGATGCCTCTTCTCTTCTTTCTCTAACGCACTCCTCTCGCTGGTCCCCCGCTCAAGATCCCTCTCCGGATTCCGATTGACGAGCATCGCATCTGCGAGCCATCCGTCCACCTCAAAGACATGACCATACGTCCTCTACTGAAGACTCCTCCTCACTGCCGAGGACAGGTAGCAACACTCGCAGAACGAGAACAGGAGAGATATATCTTGATCCTGACAATCCCGTTTCCGTACTGGACCCATGGCCGGACCTCATAGAATGGCTTCAGGGCCCGATATCGTACAATAGTGAGCAGAAGCAGAGCGAGGCACTTTCCCCTCCATCCAGTATCATGCCTCCAATGGCTCTGCATCAGCTTCCAATTCCTGCACAACGGATCCCTGACGAAGTAATGTACTTGATATTTGCTGTCCGTGACCGCGACGAGCTCGTCAACGAATTCAATCCCATCTGCGTTCAAAGTCTCAGGGAGAGTGTCCGTCACCATATGTATGGAAGGGCGTTCTTCTCCCAGACCGAGCTCGACCGTGGCATTAGGTTCCTTCTCAGGTTCCTACCTTCTCCCGACGATGATGGTATGCCCCAATTGGACCTAAGAGATCGCCTCTCCTGTCGACTACATGAGTTCGAGGGCGGGCTTGTTCCTTTAGAGAGGCCACAATATGTCCGACGCCTCCTGTTCGGGAGGGAGTGCGACGTCGACGATGTCGTCTTCATGGTTTCTCTTTGCAAGGATATTAGAGAAGTGGCAGTGACAAGCACGGTGTCCTGTAGGCTGTTCGACCCGCATAGTCCAGTCACGGGCATGCTTCCAGACAATACGGAGATTACGATCCTCCAAGACCATGACAATCCGGACGAGCAAACTAGTAGCCTGCACGCCATGTGCGATACCATTAATGTCCTGTATAGGGAGTCTCCGTCTGTCATGGAAGCGGCCGCTGTCGCTGCAGCTGCTGCAAAGACCAAAGCAATAACGGAAGGGAGGATCCATGTAGATGTTCCTGTTCCTCAGGGTACCCCACTGCAACGAGTGAAGAAGCTGGTGTTTCTCACAACACCTCTGCTTTCACCACTGCCACTGGACCTGTTCGACCACCTCTCCCATCTCGCTGTCCCGATCAACTCTTTTGTCACTCCAGATAATGTGTTCGGGCTCTGCCCGACGCTTGCCGCCGCGGTTTTTCTGTTCCCATGGGAGACGCAGTCCTCGTTCCAAGAGTGTCAAGATGAGATACTGCGACAGCATGTGTTTCGAGATCGCAGGGTATTTGCTTTCGTATATCTGTTTGACCGAAATCGTGTATCCGGAAGCCGGCACCCTAGAGAGTACGAGAGGTGGAAGAACGGAGTCAGAGAAGCATTTGATTTTTGGGAACGTGCACATGCGTATACGGTGGACTGCGCCAAGTATGTGCTGTTCTCTTTCTATGTTCATGCAGCTGACAGGAGATGATTCTAGAATGATGCTCGATTCGCTGGAGTTCAATGAAACGAGCGCTCGGCTAGTCAAAAAGTATCTCACCTGCTTTTCCGGTAGTTTAGCGCAAGAGCCTTTGCACAGGCCTGGTCCGCATCGTCCGTGCATGCCAATGTCCCTCATTCGAAGCGTCTACGTCGATCCCGCTCTCGACAAGGTAAAAGAGGTTGCCCCCATGATTGGATGCATCCCAGACGTGGAGAAGCTTGCCATGAGCTCGCAGATGTTCGGCCAGGTCTTCCGTCCCGTTCCCGATCTCCCCGGAATCCATGGAGTGTTGAGTCGTGGCCAGGGGGGCATTGACTTGACCATCATGGACCGGCTTGCCGCGGAACGATGGACGTCCTTGGGATCGACGCCTCTGACGAGACGAGTCACGCACTTTTCCCTGCTGAAAGGCGGCCTTCATCCAGCGATGTATCTTCTGTTCCCGTGTATCATGCACTTCGCCCTACCTCTGGCTGACCTCGACCCAAGTCTTGTCTACAACATGGCACGAGCATGGCCTCATCTCTTCAAGATCCGAGCAATATTACCTCGCTACATGTTTGAGAGTCCTGCCGGAGCAGACGAATTTATTGCTTGGGCACAGGAACTGCATCAATTTGCTGCTGGACCTTTGCCAGTGGGCATCTCGTTTACTTAGTGCAGAGTTAAGTATCCGACGCAGTGAGGATGGTAGGTTGTAATAAGCATAGTACTATATCTTCGTGTCATTAATTATCTTAAATGCAAGACTATTTTTCAAGCACGATGTAGAGATTACCCTCTCTGTAAAGTCGATTGCTTTCATCCAGCAGTCTTCTCCTTCGTCGAGCTCAGTCACCCAGTTATTTGGTGAGCAATCACTCTTCCGGGGAGGCTCGAATGCATAAACCTTGTCCAGCTCTTCGTGATCATGAGCAATTTCATAATGAAGAAGGGGATCCTGTGATAATACGACTACTTGACGCAGCGTGTGCAACGAGAGAGATGCTCGAAGGAATTTCCGGATGTCATGTCCTGCGGGGTGCCCACAACCGATAGACATGGCCAGATGCGTCAGACAAGGAAACACCTCCACATTGACCTCGACTCTATCCGATGGCAGACGGACGATATTGTGGATAGTGAGGTGGGTGACACGACTCAGGATGGGGTGATTGTAAAGGAATCGCATCGCGTTGCTGACAAGGAGCCGATGATCTCTCTCCGGGTTACCCCCTCCCGGAAGGATCGTTAACCTCAGGCTAGCGTTGCTGTGAGCCCAGACGGAGTCGACATCGCTCTCTACAAGGGAGAGGAAGCAATCCCCCGTCACAGCCATGTTACTGATATTGGGAGACCTCTCCATTATATCAGGCATGAAAATCTTCGGGTCTCTCTTGGATTGGTACATGACGAACGCGCTGATCCATAGATTCCGGATGTAGTAAAGGGGATGGACCCAGTTGGGCGTAGGACGACTGACGGGAAAATCCAGGAAGTAGTCGAGCGCATCGACGTTTTCTATGACGACTGCCGACATATAGTAGGGAAGCGTGAGCATCCGAGCGCAGGAAGATACGAGACAAAGCGCACGGCAAGACTCCGGAGAGTCTAAGGCTGCTTTCTCGAAGATGATGTGGACGAGCTCGTTTGGGAGATGGGAAAAGAGAGGCGTACTTTCTCTGGTCAGAACCAGTCTGCCGAGTGTGAAAGGGAGACGTAAGAGTCGAGGGAACATGGATGATACCATTTTCGTGGTGGTGATAGTGGTAGACGTTGGAGGCGTCGAACAAGATTCGGTATAGAGTCCATTGGATTCAAACGTTAGATATATGTACGGTCCTTTGTCTAGTTTGGGAACAAGGTTACCAAGTGCCGATGGAAGGTTCTCGCGCGCGACGTGACGGAACAAGGTGATCGCTTTATTTGGATCCCGCCCGAAGCGGCCCGATGCCATCACGCGCCCTCCGCCTCGATCGAACTCCTCAATTCTAAAATCACCGTAGTATTAGCGGTAGGTCCACCTCGAAAGTATTCAGATTATGCTCACCGGCGTCAGAAATCGGCTCAGGCTGGCTCGTCAAATGCACCGTCAAATCCCGCCTGACCTTCCGTTCCCTTCAGAATAAGTAGTCCATGGGAACAATATTTTCTCGTGTGCGTTTGGGAGGTCATTGCAAGAAATCATTGAGAAATTAATTAGAGTGGTTGGATAGGGTTGGATTTGGGCGCGTGGGTCTTGACCTTAGCTCCCACCATCACGAGGCACCAGTGTAAAGCACTCAGGCTTCCATGTTTCAACTTATTGTTATTGCTGCTTGTACTTCTTGCAAGTCCATATACTCCAAAAAACTAGGATTATGGTTGCAAGGACATTTTCTTCCCATGGCACTGGTTGGGACACATTGATAGCAAGTAGTGGCTCAGGCTGTTGCTGTTGCTGTTGGAATTGGTAAAGCACTGAGGAAGATTGATCTGACTCCATTCATTTACAGACTACATCCTGTATATCACCTGTCTAATTGCAATATCATTTTCAAAGGTACTGTATTGACTCAAGCATCAAGGAGTGCAATGGAAATCCACTCAACTTCATCAAAATGCTAAGCTCACAAGACTCCAAGGCTATGCAAGGCCACATCTATGTATGGTTCCTGAAGAGGCATGCTGTCATGGATATTCATTTTCATCTTATCTAATTATATCTTATCTAATCAGAGATCTTATCAGACACTTACATATCTTATCATATCTTGTCTTATCCGGAACATGCAGTAGATAGAAGCCTGTAGGACACGTGACTGACAGACCGGCCCTTAAGGAGGTCTGTGCACCCACAGCAGTAGATACAAACAGCACCAAATACTGCGCTGGTCCGTGCGCATAATCCACTAGTATATAAGTAGAGTAGCACACCTCATGTACCCCAGTCTTGAGCTGGTCTATTACTAGCCAGTAACACGAGATATCTTCATCCTCTTATCAGACCACCCACTTCCTTGAAGATTAGATTGAGGCGTTGCCAGGATTGCTGGTTATCACTGACATTAGCTCAAGACTTCACTCCTCCTCCCGACGCCTCACCGACGACTTCCACATCCATACCCTTTACTGACGACACCCGACACTTGGGACTTCGGTCCAACTTTTCCTTTCCCCTTACGTACAATACTTCCCCCATCACCTACCTCTTGAGCAGGCCCCGCCTTACATTGTGGCTGCCACTTGAGAAGGACGTGCACGGACTTACTCCTGCGTCTACCCAGGACAACTGTCTGGACCCCAGATACTTTACCTCACCCTAAATACTTTTACATACCTTTACCTACATTCTCTGGTACCTGGAAAGGCTATTGGCCAGGACCTTTTGCCGAAGAGTTACCCTTGTGAGAGCTACAAGGATCTAAAGAAAAGTCTTGTGTGTGAAATGGGGGTTAGGCCTACGGCACACTCGAAAGATCTGCAGATCTAAAAACAGCTTGGCACATTCACCTAAGTCTCAGATCAGGGTTGCGCGCCCGAGACAAGGTTCTATTGATCATCCACACCTTTCACACACCCACACCACCCCATCACTTAATACACGATGGATCCCCCTATCCCCGATCCCGCACACCAATACCTCGCCCCAGAGCAACTAACTCTGGAAACCCCTTCTATTGAAGAACAAGGCTTCTGGCGCCTTCTTTGGGCACTTCTTTGATCGATCATAGTCACGATCGTTACACTTGGAGGGTTCCTAAACAGGAGCACTGCAGCAACGGAACAGATCACCTATGTGGCAACGTCATACCACAACAGGCCAACAGGAGGACTGAGGCTGGATGCACCTTCGGAATTCAATGGACAGGCAGAACGAGTAGAAGGATTTCTGAATTCTCTGACACTATACTATCAGGAAATGAGGATAAACAATGAAAGGGAAAAGGTGGTGTTCGCTCTATCACTAGTCAAAGGAGGGGCCAACAACATCGCAGAGAACTGGGCAGATTTGCAGAGGAAACTACTGGTAGAAGCCCCT
>RZIO01000003.1:3691498-3731387 GCA_004338095.1 Gloeostereum incarnatum
GAGATCTTATCAGACACTTACATATCTTATCATATCTTGTCTTATCTGGAACATGCAGTAGATAGATAGAAGCCTGTAGGACATGTGACTGACAGACCGGCCCTTAAGGAGGTCTGTGCACCCACAGCAGTAGATACAAATAGCACCAAATACTGCGCTGGTCCATGCGCATAATCCACTAGTATATAAGTAGAGTAGCACACCTCATGTACCCCAGTCTTGAGCTGGTCTATTACTAGCCAGTAACACGAGATATCTTCATCCTCTTATCAGACCACCCACTTCCTTGAAGATTAGATTGAGGCGTTGCCAGGATTGCTGGTTATCGCTGACACATGCCTCATACTTCCAGGTGCCTAGTTCTTTAGTGCTTATAATAGTGGGCATTGGGTTATTGGCTTTTGTCAATGCTGTGCAAAGGGTAGAAATTTGAGATTCATCTGGCTTATTGTTGGAGTTTGACAGCTGGTAAACCCATAAGGGAGTAGCAGAAGAGAAGTACTTTTGGGAAAGTATTAACTTAAAAAGATATTAGTAGAACAAGAAGGGTGAGAAGAGACTGAGAGCACACAGATGGACTTGGATTCAACTTGTTACAGCCTTTTGTACTACTCAGGTTGAGCAATGGCTATGCTTGTAGCCAAGACAAGAAGAAAATATAGTGCATTCAAAAAACAATTAGTTGGGAAATCCTGGCCAGAAGACTATTAGAGTGTATTTGCAACAGAGGGTCAACCTTGCTAATGCAATCATGGAGAAGTCTGAGGCTGCTTTGGAGTTGTGACCTTCGTAAAGGACATTCCTTAGTTGTCAAGACCCATAATGCTATTCCTGCAGCATGTGACCATCAACAAACACTAGAAGGGCGATGTTTGTTTTTGGAGCGGTCCGCTCAGACTAGATCGGGGTGAAAAGGTAAGTCGGCGTCGTTTCGCGGGACTAGGGCGCTTACTGAATATCAATACGTGGTCCAGCAGAACCATAAAAGTGGTGGATGAATGTCTGGAGGGACCACCACAATCTATCAACTTGGCCTGTATTGCCTACAGTCTCGGGGGACGTGTATCAGTAAAACGCTTGCATGGTGTTACGTTCCGCCGGACGATTTCATGGCCGAGCTCAAATGAGTTATCGTCTGCCCGGACCACAGCGGACATGTAACTCGAATCACGATCGCTCGACGAGACCACGCCCTGATCTGGTCAGGTCCTTCCAGACGATGGTGTCAATGTAGCAGGATCCTCGCACGATGGCATGCTATGTGATCATGGAGTAAAAATCGCTCCTATTACAGTACGACGATGGGCACTGACTTGGGTAACATCGTCCTTTTAGGCAACCTACCGATATTGGTACGCGATCGAGACAGAGGGTGGTATTTACGCTTATTAGGTATTTGGTATGTGTTTGGTCTTAATACAATTACCCAACTAGGCCCAACCGTGATGTGGCGGGTGCCCGACTTCTAACAACAACTGTACGCCACACCAGGACAATTAATGGCCCCTTTTTGTGTCGGTCGCTATCCTTCTATGGCCGTGAAATGGGTTTGTCCTGCGATAATCCCTTTGTTCCCCCGTTTCGGTGCTGACGAAGACAATAAAGTGTGAGATGGGCGGGGAATAAATACTACATGAAGTCGTTATCCTTCTCATATCCCATCCTACAAGCTCAACAAGTATAGTAGGTAGGCGAAGTCACTTTATCTGATGCTCTCGTATCAACTAAGGTGGGGTAGATCATGCCACGCGAGAATAGTACAACAGGAGCCGTTCGAACCACTCCTTCATCGGGGTCCAATCGTCACTCTCCCTACCCCTCACAAACGTCGGTTAATGTCCAGAGAAGAGATCTCTAATGAACAGCCGTCTTCACGCATGCGACGTCGAGCAGGCTGCGGCAGTGTCAGATGCCTCTTCTTTTCCTTCTCTAACGCACTCCTCTCGCTGGTCCCCCGCTCAAGATCCCTCTCCGGATTCCGATTGACGAGAATCGCATCTGCGAGCCATCCGTCCACCTCAAGACATGACCATACGTCCTCTACTGAAGACTCCTCCTCACTGCTGAGGACTGGCAGCGACACTCGCAGAACGAGAACAGGAGAGATATATCTTGATCCTGACAATCCCGTTTCCGTACTGGACCCATGGCCGGACCTCGTAGAATGGCTTCAGGGCCCGATCTCGTACAATAATAAGCAGAAGCAGAGCGAATCATTTTCCTCTCCATCCAGTACCATGCCTCCATTGGCTCTGCATCAGCTTCCAATTCCTGCACAGCGGATCCCTGACGAAGTAATCTACTCGATATTTGCTGTCCGTGACCGCGACGAGCTCGTCAACGAATTTAATCCCATCTGCGTTCAAAGTCTCAGGGAGAGTGTCCGTCACCATATGTATGGAAGGGCGTTCTTCTCCCAGACCGAGCTCGACCACGGCATTGGATTTCTTCTCAGATTCCTACCTTCTCCCGACGATGATGGTATGCCCCGATTGGACCTAAGAGATCGCCTCTCCTGTCGACTATATGAGTTCGAGGGCGGGCTTGTTCCTTTAGAGAGGCCACAATATGTCCGACGCCTCCTGTTCGGGAGGGAGTGCGACGTCGACGATGTCGTCTTCATGGTTTCTCTTTGCAAGGATATTAGAGAAGTGGCAGTGACAAGCACGGCGTTCTGTAGGCTGTTCGACCCACATAGTCCAGTCACGCCCATGCTCCCAGAAAATATGGAGATTACGATCCTCCAAGACCATAACAATCCGGACGAGCAAACTAGTAGCCTGCACGCCATGTGCGATACCATTAATGTCTTGTATAGGGAGTCTTCGTCTGTCATGGAAGCGGCCGCTGTCGCTGCACCTGCTGCAAAGGCCAAAGCAATAACGGAAGGGAGGATCCATGTAGATGTTCCTGTTCCTCAGGGTACTCCACTGCAACGAGTGAAGAAGCTGGCGTTTCTCACAACACCTCTGCTTTCACCACTGCCACTCGACCTGTTCGACCACCTCTCCCATCTCGCTGTCCCGATCAACTCTTTGGTCACTCCAGATAATGTGTTCGGGCTCTGCCCGACGCTTGCCGCCGCGGTTTTTCTGTTCCCATGGGAGACGCAGTCCTCGTTCCAAGAGTTTCAAGATGAGATACTGCGACAGCATGTGTTTCGAGATCGCAGGGTATTTGCTTTCATGTATCTGTTTGACCGAAATCGTTTATCTGGAAGCCGGCATCCTAGAGAGTACGAGAGGTGGAAGGACGGAGTCAGAGAAGCATTTGATTTTTGGGAACGTGCACATGCGTATACGGTGGACTGCGCCAAGTGCGTACTGTTATCCTTTTTTTTCTGTGTTCGTACAGCTGGCTGACAGAAGATGGTTCCTAGGATGATGCTGAAATCGCTCGAATTCAACAAAATGAACAAAAAGCTGGTCCCAAATTATCTCTCTCGCTTTGATGGCAATCTCGTGAAGGAGCCGCTGAGCAGGCCTCGTTCGTATGAGACTTGGATGCCAATGTCACTCATTCGAAGTGTCTATGTCGATCCCTCTCTCAACGACATGTCTGGAGCTGCCATGCTGATCAAGTGCCTTCCCGACGTGGAGAAGCTTACGTTGAGCTCCCATATGTTCGATCAAGTATTTCGCCCCACACCTGATGCCTCCGGCATCCCTGGAGCATTGGACCGCGGCCAGGGTGACATAGCTTTGACCGTTCTTGACCGTCCCACAGAAGCTAACTGGCCTTCGTTCGGACCGACGTCTCTCACAAGACGGGTCACACATATTTCTCTGACGAAGGGGCACCTTCAGCGAGCAACATGTGTGGCTTTTCCTTCTGTCACTCACGCTGCTTTTCCCTTGACGGAAGTCACCGTTCGCTTGTTACAAGACGCGAGTTATTGGCCTCATCTTCAAGAGATACAAGCGTTGATACCCCTTGAAATGTTTGGACGTCCTGACGGTGCAAATGACTTCGTCTCATGGGCGAAGCGACTTCACACCAAGTTTTCTGGACCATTGCATGCTCGTATCTCGTTTTTTCACTGTCCGTACAATGCGTCCATCTTGAGACCTTGGAAGCCTCTGGAAAGATGAAATATTTCTTAAATATCTTGTGCACTACTATAGACAATTATAGACATATATCTTTATCTTGCGGGCTGCGCCCGTCCATCAATACCTTTCTTACCCTTTCCGTGAACTCCACCGCTTTCGTCCACCAGTCTTCTCCGTTATCCAGTTTCTTCTCTCCAGTAATCTGGCATGCAGTCACTGTCTTCGGGATGTTCAAAAACATACACTCTGCTCAGTTTGTCACGATCCTCAGCAACCGTTCGGTGTAGAGCGTCGTCGTAGCACAAGACAGCTACTTGTTGCAAAGTTTGCAACGAGAGAGATGATTGAAGGAATTTATGGATGTCATCTCCTGCGGGGTGTGCACAGGTGATAGATACGGCCAAATGCGTTAGGCAAGGAAATATCTCCACATTGACCTCGGCTCTATCTAACGGCAGACGGATCATATTGTGGATAGTGAGGTGAGTGACGCGGCTAAAAATTGGGTGGTTGTACGAGAGTTTGGCCGCGTTGCTGACGAAAAGTCTGTGATCTCTCTCTGGGTTTCCCCCTCCCGGAAGGATCGTCAGTCTCAGGCTTGCGTCGTTGCGAACCCATGCCACGTCAACCCCACTCTCTACAAGGGAGAGGAAGCCATCCCCCGTCACAGCCATGTTACTGATATTGGGAGACCTCTCCATTATATCAGGCATGAAAGTCTTCGGGTCTCTCTTGGATTGGTACATGACGAACGCGCTGATCCATAGATTCCGGATGTAGTAAAGGGGATGGACCCAATTGGGCGTAGGGCGACTGACGGGAAAATCCAGGAAGTAGTCGAGCACATCGACATTTTCTATGACAATTGTCGGCATGTAATGTGTAAGTGCAAGCATACGGGCCCAGGAAGATACAAGACAAAGCGCACGACAAGACTCCGGAGAATCTGAGGCCGCTTTCTCGAAGATGATGTGGACGAGCTCGTTTGGGAGATTGGAAAAGAGAGGTGTACTTTGTTCGATCAGAGCTAGTCTGCCGAGTGCGATGGAAGGAAGACGTAAGAGTCGAGGGAGCGTGAACAGTGCCATTTGCGTGGTGGACGTTGGATGCGTCGAACAAGAGTCGGTATATTGTCCATTGCTTTCAAACCTTGGATATATATGTACGGTCCTTTGTCTAGTTTGGGAATAAGGTTACCAAGTGCTTATGGAACGTAACCGTACGAATTCTCGCGCGACTTGACGGAATGGAAGAACAAGGTGATTGCTTTATTTGGATCCCGCCGCGGCTGCCATCACGCGTCTATGATCTTGGCCGCCCTTTGATCGTATGTAGACACTCATAAAAGAGGTATAGTTCTACCTGCCCATCATTCAAGCTTCAACTCTGGCCCATACCATTCCTCGTTCGTGTCACTGTGAAAGGAATATGGTATTAAAAATCCGACTTACTTTATGTAGAGAAAAAAGACGAACACAAAGAAATACACCAAAAATAACATCCAGTCACTCTTATACATTAAACCTTCCCAGAAGCAGCCAAGGCGGCATCCGCGACGACTCTATTCATCCCCACAAAACACCCCCCAGCGACGATGAAAGGCACCAAAAATGGCCACGCGTTAACCAAGCCCATCATCCACCACCTCATCTCTGACCACAGCAGGGGAGTAAACACCACGACGGCCGTGTAGAATACCCGGACCGCCATGACGAGGTTTCCGAAGAAAGACCGGGAACGCTGTTTGGGATCGAGAGGAGGTGAAGTGAAGAGGACGTAGATGGAGTAGAAAGCGACGCAGAAGAAGTGGCGGAAGAGGGTCGATGTATGGGATGCGAGGCTGCGGGGGTGGTGTAAGGCTAACATAACGGAGGAAGAAAGAGAAAGGAACACGAACCCGCTAAGCAGACCGACTGGTTCAGTAATGCATGCCCCACCGCGTTCGAAGTACTTGAAGCAGCCATTTCGAAGAATGGACAGCTCTTCGTCTAAATGATCACGGTCAGATATCAGGCAGAGAAGGAAGCACGAAAAGACGAACCGTCGCCACCAAACAAGTCATACAACGCCACACTAAGGATATTCACGGTCGCACCCAAGTCCCTCCGCTCCCAGTACCACGGTACCAGCACTTCTTCCTGTAGCCTCATCCAGTTTCGTAAAATGGGTAATGGACCCAGGGATTTAGAGGACTTGGTAAACGATTCTGAGGAAATCACTTCTTCCTTGGCATGCGAGATGAGCGAGGCGAGGCGATCGCGGAGGATGACAACGTCATGGAATGCGACCGTCATACCGCCGCCCGTAAGTGGGTGACGCATGTTCCACGCGTCGCCAACGAGGAATATGTTCTCCTTTGGCGCTGGCTGAGGAGACTTAAGACCTATAGAGGTGAGGACGGAAGTGAGGAGGGGGAATGCGGCTGTAGGGTATTGGGGAACGGGTGGGAGGAAGGAGTTTGGCATACGGCGGAGGCGGTCCTTCTGGAGACCGGCTAGGACGGGAGGCTGAAGGGATTTGGGAAGGCGAGGGACAATTTCATTTTTATGTGAGCCTGCCCAGAAATATAATTAGACAAAAACTGGAGAAAAGGGAGAACAGACTAACTCTGAGATCATCCGGTACAGGCGTCTTGACATCGACCAGCATTCTGGTTTCTCGACTGCCGATGGCGTACAGGAGAACAGGTCCTTGGTCTTTGCAGAGGACGACAGTGCCATGGTTCGGAACAGGAAGTTTAGCATCTTTGAGCACGAGACCGACGAAGTGAGATTTGGTTACAGGCTTGAGGAAGGACGATCCCAGGACAGTAGAACGGAAGTTGGAGAAGCACCCATCCGCGATGATGGTCAAGGAAGCAAAGTACGAGTCTTCTTCTTTCTCTGCAACATCCCCCTTCTTGCAAGCCTTCACGCCAATGACGCGTTTCCTCAAGTCACATTCCAAGAGTTCGGTGACCGTAGCTTCGACAACGTCGACGCCCTTCGCCTTCATGGCCGCCTCTCTGAGCTTCATGATGAAGCGCCCATGATGAAATCCTCTTCCCTCCTCTCCTGCAGGATGATAAGGTATATGAACCTGGTTACCCTCAGGATCCAGCACACAATAACCCCTCGCAGGTGCCGCGTCGATGCCTTCAAGGGTCCATTCAAGCCCCAGCTTCCGTAGTGACTCAACTCCTCCAGGTTGAAGGAGCTCACCGACAATACGATCTGGTTCCGCAAGACTTCGTTCAAGAAGTAGTATTTTTAGCGGGGTTTCTGAGGCGGTGGGTAAGGTCGCGAGTGCGTGTGCAAGGGAGCAGCCAACGACTCCACCACCGACGATAATGATGTCGTACGCGTTTTGTTTCCACATAGTTTTCGGAGGGAAAAGGAGGGCAAAGGAGCGAGCTATAAGTCCACATTATTTATGAATTCGTTGTGAGTGGGCCGATCGCTAATGTCCTTAGGCGGGGTCGAACGATTTGTCGGAAATAACATTGGCTGGACTCGTCGGGGGACTTGTCTAGAGTCTCGAGGCGGTCCAGCCTTAGTCTTGGAATACTATTTGATGCGCATGGTAAACTGAGGGAGTACAGTTTGGATCTGAACCAGGCGTAGACATGAATACTATCCCTCACCACTTTAAAGAAATAGAAAGGTGAGGGGGTATTGTTGTTCCATGCTTAGAATCAAAGGCGACAGATGCAACGCCACGATCAGTTGTTCAGAGCCCGTTTTGGAAGTCACCGCCAAAGGAAAAATATTGCATCTAGTAGAGCATTGGACCGTCAAGACTGACACAAAAGGGTACGTATATGTGATAGGTACAATCAATGGAGGATCTGTGTGAAGAGAATAGGACGACAATGATCATGATGGTCCCACCTCAGACCGAGTTAGTAGTTACTCTAGGTATCAATTTCCCCGGTCATACTACGCCAGAAGGCGCATCGTTTTGTTAAAGGGTTCACCACATCCTCCATCTTCACATTTCCGGGGTGCAAAAGGAGTCGCTGCCCACCGTTGGGGTTCGACACAGTCTAGGAAATGAGATAAACACCTGCAGCGACAACAGAAGCAACGCGTCGTACCTTCCATTTAGAGCCATCAGCTACAGGCTTCCCAGAAGTGATGAAAGAAGTCCAATACTGTCGCATCGTCTCGAACAGCGCTTCAACGGAAGGATCGCCGGACACGGGATTGAGTGAGAAAAAACGCCAGTTTCTCAGCACCATGGTTTGATCCATTTATCGGGTTGTCATAGCTGAATAGAGAGGGATGTCTGAGGGAAATTCGACTACATAAGGACCATTAAGCGCCACTCACTGGAAATGATAAGACGGTAGCCCAAAAGTAGCAGCTTCGGCAGTGATCATGGCGGCGGTACAGACGAATCTGACGTCTCCATACATCACCTGCGTCTGGAGCGCGTAGCTGCCGTTGAATTCCTTCAGTGGATACAATTTGACGGCCTTCGAGAAGGAAGAATCGGTGAGGGAGTTGTATTGCCCTTGGAAAAAGTTGTAAACGGTGCGCTGAGTACTGCCGGGCATGCTAGTGTTCGCCGCCGGATCGGGGATCCGGACTGACCAGCCGAAGCCATCGTTTGTGTTGGACCTGTGCCAAATGTCAGCGGATTCAGGAACGAACGGAGGATAGGCCCACCCGAAAAGAACTGGCACTTTCGCGAAGTTGCCCTTCTGGAACCCTTTCCCTGGCCTGTCGAGCAGGAACACTTCGTCGAACATCGGCGCGAACACGTACAGGGTAGAGGCCCGTTCTGCGATGGTACGATTCCCAGCATCAGTCAGAGTGATAGTGTCAGTGTTTCTCAAGCAGTGCATAACGTTCGGATTGTCCTGACATCCACTGAGCAGGATGAAATTATCAGTAAAACTCGTCACGGAGAGCGTTGTAAACCCACGAGAAGCTCGCGAACTGATGAAATATGTCCACCACGTATTGATCGGAGTAATGGGGCATGTATATCGAGGGCGGACTATCGCCCATCGCAGCTCTGAAAAGGCCCTCGTTGTTGCCTCCATTACCTAAAAGCTAAGCAGACACATCATCCATACGAGATCGGACAAGCTTCGGAAGAATGCTTACCATGTACATCGTAGACCCTGCACCTGCAGATTGCCCCCATATCGTTACTTTTCTGCCAGGTATCAGCAGGTTAGACCGTATGTAAGAATCGCGTCCGCGCAGTCATTGACTAACGTATTGTCTCCTCCAAACTGACGTATGTATCTTTGCACCCAGCGAAGAGCTCCGCGCTGTCTCAAAGATCAGCTGCGTCTGCGTAAAGATGGAACGAGGAACGCTCGCCTGATCAAGTAAACCAGCGTTGAGGTCTCCATCCGCCTTGACCCGAGGACCACCTGAGCAAGATCATGGAGCTCCAAACCACGAGGTAGAGGCTACCCACCTAGAAAACCGAACTGCCCGAGACGGTATTGAAATGTAGCAAAGATAAACGACGTCTTAGTCGATCGGAAAAGTTTGTCGGGAATAGCCTCTCGCGAGTTCCCTCCTTGGAAACCTCCACCTGGCAGAGCATGTCAAACTCCGTTCTCAAAGGGATGAAAAAGGAACGGACCATGGAAGTATACCAGAACGGGAAGATTGCTCTTCCTGGTCGTCCCTGAAGGAACCCAGACCTAGGTAAATGCTTCGGTAAAATTGAAACCGCCTCTGATTCAGCAAACCAAACTGACGTTGCCCAAGAGACAGTCTTCAGACGTGCCATTTTGGACTATTATCTGAGCAGTCGGTATGCAAGTGAGTCCGAACTGTAGCATGCATCAAAACACGACAGGAAAGAGAATTTGACACAGAGCAAACGCCTTACATTCGTCGCGTTCACGGTCCCAAGGGCTTTGGTTGGAGGTATAACTGGGGCGCGCCATCGCAGTTGGCCAAGAGGTGGGTCTGCGAAGGGGATACCACGGAAGGCGATAATGTTGTCTTCCACTGACCCAATGAACGTGCCGTCTGATAGTAGATCCCAGTCGGCCAAAGATTAAAAAACCCATCAAAAATGTAGCTCACAGTCCAAAGTCACGCCAGCACCGATATTTTGGCAGTAGACATCATATAAGACTGTTAAGAAGGTTAGCACAGAGAGGAGTTTCATGTCGAAAGATATGAGAGGGTTAGAGAGGGTTAGAGAAACCCCAACAGCCTATGGAGACGCGGAGAAGTAACTAGAAGAAAGCGCGTTACAGCCGATGTTCTTTCCGAAGAATGATTCAGATGACAAGAGGTGGGAGAGTAGAGCCAACGAGTAGTCTTCTTTCTTGTAAATACGGCATCGTACTTAAGGGCCGTTTAGGAATCAGCTGAAGAGGCATGAAAGAAAGCATTTCCAGGGACGATGAAGGAGCAGAAGAGAGCTGTTGCGGGAATCTCTCCGCTGAAGTCTAATTGACGCACATAAGAAAAGTCTAAGTAGTACGATGCACGGCCTTTCGAGCATCGGATCACTGATAGAGTGAGGCGTTATGCATTAGCTTTCACAGAAGGGGACAACGGTCCTACATGTTGCCAGTTGGAAGGTTGGAAGATGGACCGCATCAACCGATCGTGATCAATCCATCATCATCGGGCCTAACGTCTTCCAGCCCCGGTGCTCTACCATCATGCAGTACAATTATTGTTTTTGCAAGGTTCTATGCATGACATGTTCCCATTCTGCGGTGTGCGGAGAGAAATTACTCGAATTTGGTGCCCGTTGCCCTTAAATACGGGAAAAGGCAATGTTTGTCGTCGGAGGACTCGTTCTGGTCACAAACGCGCTCGAGGATTTCTCAGGTACTATACTATCTATCTTGGCTCGCTCTCGACTCTCGTCTGATCCTTCTACTGTCAATTAATCTTCGTACTACATCTGACCTACATAATTTCCAGTACCTGGTCCCTCTGTCATGATAGATTCTCCCTCGCATACCAAATGTAAAGAGGGCGCTGTTATGGCTCCATTTGTATTTAACTTCCAGTGTTGTCCAGTGCTACTGTTTGTCACGGGTTCAACTATAAAGGCCTTCCACTACGTGTTCCCTTCTTCTCTCAGTCAACGTCGATCCCGTCTACGATCCATATGAAGTTTGTTCTCGCCTCCACCTTTACTCTCTTCCTCTTTTCCCTTGTCTCTGCTGTCCAACTCACCTGGGACTCCGTCTACAGTAACTCAAGTAACTCCCTCGCCAACGTAGCCTGCTCCGATGGTCCCAACGGTCTCTTGCCCATGGGTTTCACCACGTTCGGCTCCCTTCCCACCTTCCCCTACATCGGCGGAGTCCCAGCCATTACCAACTGGAACGATCCAGACTGCGGATCCTGCTGGACTGTCACGTACATTGGCGACTTTCCGAGGAGTATTCATGTGTTGGGGATTGACGTTGGCACCGAAAGATTTGTGATTTCGCCTGACGCTATGAATGATTTGACAGGTGGGCACGCGGTTGATCTTGGTTCGGTTCAGGTTACGTCCCAGCAGGTTGCTGCGTCGGTCTGCGGATTTTAACGGTGGGTCTGTATCATCTTACCTGAAAAGGGAGGATATTTATTTTTAAATGACAGGTTCGTCTGTGATGACGTCCGAAAGATGTGGTTAGAGGAACCGCCAGGCAATGAATGAAGCAATCTAGATGACATGACCTCGGCGGGGTGATGTACTAGTAAATACTCAAGAAGCGATCATCACAAAAGAAATTTACCAACGGACGGTATGGCATTTAAGGACGATATTAAGAAGCCATGGAAGATAGGAAAGTACTCTGAAGCACTAGGAGCACGAAGATTGAAATATTGATCAGTACCTAACGATCTCTCAAGCATCCCTCTCTCTCGAACAGAAAGCCTTCCTAAATCAAGGAATATTGTATTCCTCCACAATCTCGTCCTCTGTGCAAACCACAATCCGCTTATCGCGCTTCCTATCTTTCCGCCATTTGCCCGAACCATCACAACATTCGTGCTTAGAACCGCTGGGTTCATAGCGAAGAAGTGTTCAAAATTGTACAAACAATGCATTGCCTTGAATATAAATTCTCGACGCGTGAATGACGCGTGTTTAACAACAGGATGCATGGATACATGCAAGGAGGGTCCCTTTCGATGTATGAAGAACCAGCGTATCAGAATCAAGAACCCGAAGACAAGTACAGTAATTCCGATCTTCGACATTAGAACCAAGTCAAAAACCAAGCGCAAGGAAAACTTGACCTGGAGCATCCTTCATAACACCAGAGAAAACCTATAAAAGCAAACTAGGGACGAGACACAAGCAGAGATGGAGGAACAGAAACAGATCACCTTCGGTGATATAAGCCCCATCATAATGATAAATCGTGCGTGGCATTGTGGCGAAGTCAAGTACTCAAGATGTAATTTTGATAGAGATAGTAGTATAGACATAGTTATTATATAGGAACTATAAATGTGCAAGACAATAAAACACCGGCAACCCAAGCAGTTCTAAACAAGAAAAATATCAGTCGTCGAGTACAAAACCCAAGAGCTTATCGAGCATCCACAATCTTCCTAGCAATCTCCCAAGCACTTTTCTCCACTGGACAGAGACGACCGAAAGTCCTCTTGAACTGGGGAACATGAAGCGCATTATATTGCTTCGCGTCCTTCTCGTACTCCGCGTGAATCACCACGCGCTTATCGTGTTTCCCATCCTTCCACCCTTTTCTCTCATCTTCTTCCCATTCATCCGCATCAAACAGATCGCTCGAAAGGATGATCTTAACGGTAGGAGGGAGGTTGGGGAGCATCGCGTTCATCCCGTAATACATATCCAACATCATTTCAGATGCAATTCCCGTAAAAGAGATGTGCGTGAGATTTGTGAACGCTCCCCACTCCATATCATCAAAGATGCAATTGAAGGAGGTGTCATCGATAATAAGATGAAGATGGGTGAGAGCATGCGCAAACGGCTGCGGCTCAAACTGCGATTCGTCATCGTCCATTGAGCTAATATAGTCAATGAGGCCGGCGAAATGACGTAGATTGGGAAGGGTGTTGGCATGAAGGAGGTCTTGTAAGTCTTGGTAAAATTCCATCCAGAGGGCGAGGATGGTGACTCCGGTGCAAGTAGAGAGGATATTGACTAGGTCTCTAGACTCGAAGTTATGCTTCCTGTAGTTGTCCCCTATAGACAGCGTCTTCACGTGTTTCTCGAAGAAGCTACGGGGCTTCTTCGTTTTCTTGAGCATTTCGACGAAAGCCTGTGCGTGCTCTTGAGTGGGCAGAACCACTATGCTGTACAAGACAGGATCTATCCTGTCGCAACGTACCATTTAAGTAAATTTCATGGCATGAATGACCGGAGCTCACCAATCTCGAACCTCCTTAGAGACTAAGACAAGCACAAGCGCCAATGACACGTCCATCTTAGCAGCAAACTCGAAAACTAAGCGCACGAGCTCGACTGGAAGCTTGGCCCAGAGCAGTGATGACATCTGGTTCGTCGAACTTGTGGAAGCCTATCATTTGTGACACTCACATTACATGAAAGATGCTGCAGTTCTCAGAGAGCAAGATATGGTACCTCTTCCACCTTTTCTGGTGCTTTCTTGCCCTTGCCGAGGTTAGCAAGTTTGGCCTTTTTTGATTTCCTCTTAGGTGGCATAACGGTTAGGCTGTTGATTCGTACTAAGTAGCTGCAGGAACGCTGCTCAACAAGCTTTTAGAATATATATATGAGTGCGCACTAGTGGTGGTTCAAGAAAAAGGTGGTGCGACAAAATGTTGACAAATAAAAGCCACGGGACACGACGCGTTGTTTCAAGTTGTTTGGTTCATACAGGCGCGCCGGATGTACCTTTCTTCTCTGTGAACTACCGCAGCATCAATTACTGCCACAATAATCGGATTGTCTGATAACTTTGACTTGCATACTAGCAAATGATTGCGTCGCGATCCCTAGCGTAATGCCACCCTAGTCGAAATCGAAGAAGGCCAAACTCCGAGTCGCCAACCTCGGGAAAGGCAACAAAAAACAAGAAAAAGGTCAAGAAGAAGTATGTACAGTTCGATAAATAAAGCTGCTCGCCCTGACCTGAAGCGATGACAGTCTGCGACCGCGTTGTTCTCCGTCAACCTTCCAATCGAGCTCGTTCGCTTGATTTTTGAGTTTGCAGCCGAGGTGGATGTGCCTAAGGCACTATCTCTTATACTGGTTTCTAGCGAGGTTCGAGAGTGGTAAGCTCTTAGAATGATGCAACGGCTTCTGAATTAAAATGAACGACACGACAGGATAGATCCCGTCTTGTATAGCATAGTGGCTCTGCCCACTCAAGAAAGCGTGCACGCGTTTGTCGAAACGCTCAACAGGACGAAGAAATCTCGTAGCTTTTTCGATAAACGCGTCAAGACACTCTCGATAGGCGCCACGTACACTGAGGACTTCGACTCCGCAGAAATTGCAAAAGTCCTTTCTGCTTGCCGTGGTGTCACCAGCCTGGCACCCTGGATAGATTTTCACGAAGAATTGCAAACCCTCCTCTTTGCCAGCATGAAGTTTGACGCCTTTACCAAGCTCACGCACATATTGTTCTCCGGAATCGCGTCACGGGGCATGTTGATATGTTTTTTGGGATCAACGCAATGCTCCCCAACCTCCCTTCTTCCGTAGAAATTATACTTTTTCCGACGACTTGTATGAATCGGATCGATATTCTTTCCCTGACACCAAAGGGTGGAAGGATGGGAAACTGGACAAACGCATTGTGTTATACACGGAACAAGAAGAGATCGCAAAGGAGTATGATGTCCCTCATCTTCCTTACTTCAAGAGGATTTTTGGCCGCCTCGGGCCAGGAGAGAAGGATGCTTGGGATTTTGATAGAGAAATTGTCCAGGCTCGATAGGTTCACTTTTCTTCGTAAGAATATGTAGGCTCTTCTTGGATTTGGATACCCGTTGGTACTTTATTTTCTTGCCATACCATACTATGTATATACCTTATATACCTATCTAGACTAGTAGCAGACTATTTGTCTCTTGTATCCAATCTTGATAATCCTCGTAACTCGCGCATAGGACGCCACATAAGCCTACCCGCTAGTGTATTGAGAAACATCCAAGAATCCTCCATTGTTTCTCAGCAGTAACCTCCCTCTGTGCCAGTTCTAATGTAAGAAATTTGATCTTCCAGCGTGTTGGTCTTGGTCACGGTAATCGATAACCCTTCTCCTCCTCTCAGTCCCTCTCCGGTTCTCGCGACGAATATCCTCGTCTCTGCTAGTTCAAGAGATCCCCTCGAAGGACCCTAAACTCACCACTCCCTAGCCTCGTGAGACACAAGAGCAAGCGCTAGCGCTAGTGCCGTACACACATCCATCTCTGCCGCAAACTCAGAAATCAAGCGAACGAGTTTGATCGGAAGTTTGGCAGGGAGCACTGTATTTGGTCCTGAGTCGTAGAAGGCCGTCGTTGCTCCAAGTTAGAGTCAGTGAGTAAGTCTTAATGCTGGCCTTTGCCGAGGTTGGCGAGTTCGGCTTTCTTCGATTTCGACCGAGGTAAGAACGAGCCAAGCGGAAACTTGAAGCTTTGAAGAGTCTATTTCGAAGTCGGGACGTGAGCAAAGCATAACTATCTGGCTACTTGTAGCAGCTAGTGTTGCAGCGGTTCATGAACAAGAGAGTAAAAGCGCGTTATTCGTTCTTATCAAGCCCGGCGGACCGAGGTGCGCTGTGGCGCTGTGGCGCTGTGACGTGAAGCAAGTACGCACCCAGGAAGGCTACTAAACTACTTGAATGAGATAGCATAGCAGCTCTAGATATCAAATGGATCCCTTGGATTGAACTAGCCCCTATACACGTTCCCATAGGGAGCTCGTCCATCACGAGAGTGAGTTACACGGCGCCACGCACTTCGCCTGCCTGTCCTTCTTCCCTTTGCCAAGGTCCACCTTTTTCGATTGGGACTTAGGTGGCACGATGAAAGGGATCTTGACGTCTTAGCTGCCGCCGAAGACGTGGTTCCAAATAGGTGCCATGATTCCAGGTGGGTGTACAACAGATAAGGTCGCGTGCCAATTCAAGAAGCAGAAGATTGTCACTGTTGCAGAAGGGCCAACTCATCGAAGTACATCTGACCCATAAGTAGTCTCGCCTTTAACTTCTACATGCATTCAACATTGCGTTGTATTTGAAAAACGTGGTCTCGGCGTCTTCCAGTAAACGGCCATGGCATACTTCCGCGATCTGATAACCACGAATTTCAGCACGGTGAAAATGAGAACATCGATACGCGGCCTCGTTGGACCCTGCTGTTTCATCTATCAGATTGACAGGTTGCAGAACAACTGCAGAACGAAACGAAAGACTAAAGTTCAAGGGTAATTCCCAAATTGGCATTATTGTACATGCGTACAAACAACGCGTGTTGTCCAGCAACACAACTGTGATACCGGATTCTAAGCGCGTCTTTCCCCGAAAAGCCACAAGGCAGCCTCCAGAAGTGCAAGCAGCATATATATTATATACCACCGGTAAATCCCTTCTTTCTTCCCAACCTACCCCTGATGCTACGAGATAACTCTCAGCCTCTGCTCAACACCAAGACTCCAGGCAACGCACGCGCGCGAGGTGACACACGGATCCAGCCCCGAGCTACCACCAGTATGCACCCGACGAAAATTGCGGCGAACGATGAGAGAGATCTGACCGCTTATTATATCACTCATCATGCCCATACCATCGATACTACGACTATGCTCAACAAAGTCACTCCTGTGGTTCATCCTGTTGTTGAGCTGCTGTTCCAGGCGTGCTGCCAAAAAACTTTACAAGGGCGGCCGCTGGACTGAGATGCCCCTTGCTCCTATCAAACTAGAGAAGGACATGTACAGTCCATTCGTCGAAATCTGCCAGTTTATCCACAACGCAATTCACAATCCATCTTTCCACCCCGTGGACGACGAGATAAATCCTGAGGGGAAGTCTTTGTTGGAACTTCAGCATGGGCAGGGCTGGCGCAATATTGAGGTCGTGGGAGGTCAGTGGAACGCCCTCCCCAACGACTCCCCAAAATCCCGAGATGATACTTCTGCGGATATTCGGCCCGACGTTGATTTCTCGACGGCCTCGAAAGAAAGACTGGAGCTTGCGCAACTAGTCAATTCACTCGCGCAGGAGTTGGCGAGTCTCCAGGAGAGTGTCTCGGAGGTACGTTCCTCATCATTCTTTTCTTAAAGATTTGTCGCTCAGCTCCAAATGTGCACCGCAGTGGAATCAACGCGTACGTGCATATTTGGCATCATTGACAAGTTTTGAGAGTCTGATGGCAATCTTTGTGAAGGCGGACACAATCGCAGCCTTAGAAACGAAATTAAATGAAACACGCGCTCAGCTTGTGTGTCATTTCTATGTCCTACGTTCGTCCTTACTCAAATATGATTGATTATAGGACAGCAAGATGCAACGTTGGTGGCGTCAGCTTCACACCGTCGGAGAATTCAAGCGGGCGCTAACTCCTTCTGAGGTTGCGGAGTCGGCCGTCCAAACGATTGGTGGATTGCGATATATTCTTCGCGAGCAGATGGATCGACGATTTGCATTTGGTATAACACTCTGCCAAGACAAATTAAGTCTCTGGCTCTGCGATAGGTCGGGTCTGTTGGGATCGAAGACTTCCATTGACATTCACAAGGCAGGTCCCACTGTTTCATGAGACAAGGGACACAAGGAACTTAAACATCTTTCCAGGACCCTAAAAGCTTCATCCGTGTCATCGCTGCCTTCTCAATATTGAGGCCGGAGCAGATAGGATGGGACACGACCATGAAATTGTACCTCCCAGTCAGCGGGACATGCGTTTCGTCGTATCTGCATCATTTCGATATCAGCAATTACAACAATTCCGTTTACGACATCCACTGGGCTATTAGCATGCCAGCTGAAGGAAAGTCGGAGCAGGATGCCCGAGAGACCTTTATTACTGTGCGTTGCCTCAAGGCGATAGGCCTGGAGGACACATGTGGCCGAGGTACTCTCGTATGGGAAGCTGTCAAGCATTCTGAACTCCCCGACCCCAAGAAGGTAGGTTGTGTTGATATCGAGGAGCGATGAATCTCATTTTTTCCCGCAGGTTTACGTCCTTAAACAATCATGGCGGCCATCGGCACAGGGAGTAGAGACAGCCGCTCAGGAGATGGCTACTGAGGGTGTGACGAGCGAAGCTCGCTCTGAAGCTGAGATGTACGATCTCATCCATCGAGCCCTTATGGACTGCGACCGCGAACCCCTCAAGAGTGATGCCGAATATGTCGCGCAGATGTACTCTTATGAGGACGTATGCATAGGCGGTATAGTGGACACTACGCTAGGTCTTATACGTCAGGACTTGACCATGGATCCGTATGTTCCGACGCAGCGTAACCGCAAACGTCTTCAAGAGCGAGACGAGAGCTTTGAAACCTTGGCTCATATGGTGATGATCACGGAGGATACAATAACGATAGTGGCGGCTGAGGAGGCGACTTTTCCGCTTGGTCGTACTCACACCCGCATCGTGCTGAAGACGTTTGGGTGGGCAATAAAGTACTTCTTGGATCTAGAAGAGCTTTTGAGGATGTTTATCGATGCCACGAAGGGTACGCTGACTGCTGCTTATTCTTGCTTCTATAATTTTAATTAACTTGTGGTAGGGCACCGCTTCCTTTACCTTTGTCCTGGAATTGTGCATCGTGACGTTAGCTCAGGAAATATCTTGATATGTCCTAGCAGCATCTATGACGCGAGTACAACCACTGGCCGTATCATCGACCTGGACCATGCCAAAGCAACATCGGGCTTTGTTGAGCTTTACGGCGATCGTGTTTCTGTTCCCTCGACCGTTTCCCAGGCCCTCGCCCACCGTCCGGTGGATCCCCAGTTTATCGAACTCCTGTGGAGTCGCCTTTGCACTGTTTTTAGGTCGCACCCTGGTCCTGTGGTCTATGATGATGACGATATTTTTGGCTGCATGTATATTTACGTCAGCAAACTTCTTCACCACAGTCGACCGGATCATAAACTTACTTGTGAGGAGCTAGGGTGGGAATTTGAGGTAAATTGTAAACACTGCATACATTCCTTCGCTGACATGCAGTTGCACAGAGGCCTCTTCAACGCCCCTCTTTTGATGGCCATACTCCAAGTCGTGGGCCACGCTCGGTAGGCTTTTGGTGTAGAACCTGGGTTGCATTCACTTACCACTTGTTTTTTAGGGAACTGCTCCATTCATGAGCGGTGAGGTTCTTTCACAAAGGCGTATCTCCCACCTTCCAGGTACAAAAAAAATTCGAAATGCTGTTCATGTACATGATGCAATCCACGACATGGAGTCCCTTTTCTGGGTCCTCGTATATCTGTGCTTGACTCGCAGTGGGCCAGGCGGACACCGTCGAACGGAGATGAGCCCCTGCGATGCTCCGGATGATGACAGGAAGCGTCTGTGGCATGGCGTGTTTTGTTTGTTTGACGGAGACCTTGCGACGCTGTCGGCCAACAAAGTGCTTCTTTTGGGAGACGAGACCGTCTTTTCTGACCACGTGCTTCCCTTAGTGCACCCTTACTTTGAGGACCTGAAGGAGCTCCTGCAGGAATGGTGGGACCTGTTGCTCATTGCCTACGAATTCCGCCTCATGGAATACGACATGATTCACGATCGTGTCATTGCGTTGCTCGAGAGGACATTGACTGCCGTGCGAGAGAAGGCTAAAGGTATGAAGGGAGAGCACCCCTTTACTATCAAGGAGCGTCAGCGTAGGGAAGATGATCTGATGCGCATTCGCAAGGCGTTTGCAGCATTTGCAGGTCCGCGGCCATCAACCCCTGTTCGCTCCGCCCCACCACCGACGGCTGGGATTTCGCCCAGTACGATACTGGCAGCCGCTGCCAGAGATTACTCTGGGACGACTATTGACGAGCCCGTCACTAGCCATTCTTCGAGCTCTCCCACTCAATCCTCCAAAAAACCGAAGGTTTAGCAGCCTTAGGGTCATATTAGAATTTCTGGAATGTTTTCTTCGATGCTGTCGTGCTTTTTCTTTCGTTGCCCTTTCGGGCTGTGTTTTTTCTGTTACACTTACACCCCCCACCTCATTGAAGCCTGAGGATAGACACACTCCATACGTAGCATTGACACTCGGAAACAATCTGTATAGCAGCCACTTTTTCACTAGGACTACTGCTCCATCTGTCCTCACGTACTGCTGTACCGAATAGCACACCCTACACTTGCACTTTGGTTGGTCACTGAACCTGAACTTGCGGAACGCTGCCCGACTGGCAGCAATATTCATGAATACATTAAAAGGAAAAGGGTGGCTGAAGAGCTGCCCGCCCACTGGGGCGGAACAGCCTCCTCGACAACTTCAAACCGTACTCCATCAGCCGATTGAAGATTCTGCATGTCAGGCGCAAAGATGTATCACGGATGGACTTAGTATGACATGCCTTGAAATTGAATGTGGCTGGGGATAAAGCCTTCCATATAGTCGATGATACGGTCGACAGCGGTTGCTTCTCGATTCAGCAATGTCCGAGCGAATGTATCGGTGAAACCAGTGTACAAAGTGAATCCGAGGCATCAACGATATCTGTGGTGTTTTCAAGTCCCGTGTACATGCAGCAGGAGAACTGGGATCATTCCTATCAAAGGGTACTTAGGCATGAAGCTTTGAGGTACGAAAGGAACTAGAGAAAGCCGCGGCTTGTCACATGCGCATGTGATCATGGGGGTGTCGCGATCGTCAACTTGTCCGCCTCCTCATACTCATGGACTCAGTGCGAATATCTTTCAGAAAGAGACCTTTCGCGTAACCATAAGTTGTTGGGAGTTGACACGGGAAGAAGATTTCTCTGAAACCATACTCCTAGTTTCTGGAGTATATGAACTTGCAAAAAGTACAAGCAGCAATAACAATAAGTTGAAACATGGAAGCCTGAGCACTTCACACTGGTGCCTCGTGATCGTGGGAGCTAAGGTCAAGACCCACGCGCCCCATCCAACCGCTCTAATTAATTTCTCAATGATTTCTTGCAATGACCTCCCAAACGAACACGAGAAAATATCGTTCCCATAGACTACTTACTCTGAAGGGAACGGGACTCTGGAAGGTCGGGCGGGAATGGACGGTGCGTTTCGACGAACCAGCCTGAGCCGATTTCTGACGCGGGTGAGCATAATCTGAATACTTTCGAGGTGGACCTATCGCTAATACTACGGTGATTTTAGAACAATATTGAGCAGGTGTGGTTCGATCGAGGCGGAGGGCGCGTGATGGCGTCGGGCCGCCGCTTCGGGCGGGATCAAATATAGCAATCACCTTGTTCTTTCAATCTGTCACATCGCGCGGGAAAACCTTCCATAGACACTTGGTAACCTTATTCCCAAACTAGACAAAGGCCCGTATATAATATATTCAAGGTTTGAACGTAATGGACAATATATCGACTCTTGTTCGACGCCTCCAACGTCCACTGTCACGCAAATGGCACTGTTCACGCTCCCTCGACTCTTACGTCTCCCTTCCATCACACTCGGCAGACTGGCTCTGATCGAACAAAGTACACCTCTCTTTTCCAATCTCCCAAACGAGCTCGTCCACATCATCTTCGAGAGAGCAGCCTCAGACTCTGCAGAGTCTTATCGTGTGCTTTGTCTTGTATGTTCCTGGGCCCGTATGCTTGCACTTCCACATTACATGCCGACAATCGTCATGGAAGACGTCGATGCGCTCGATTACTTCATGGATTATCCCGCCAGTCGCCCTACGCCCAACTGGGTCCATCCCCTTTACTACATCCGGAACATATGGATCAGCGCGTTTGTCATGTACCAATCCAAGAGAGACCCGAAGACTTTCATGTCTGATATAATGGAGAGGTCTCCGAATATCAGTAACATGGCCGTGACGGGGGATTGCTTCCTCTCCCTTGTAGAGAGTGGGGTTGACGCGGCATGGGTCCGCAACGACGCTAGCCTGAGACTGACGATCCTTCCGGGAGGGGGAAACCCAGAGAGAGATCACAGACTTTTCGTCAGCAACGCGGCCAAACTCTCGTACAACCACCCAATTCTTAGCCGTGTCACCCATCTCACCATGCACAATATCGAATATCTACCAGCCTATAGTGCCGAGCTAGACGTGACGCTATTTCCTCGTCTCACACATCTCGCCGTATCAATCTTGTGTGGGCACCCAGTGACAAGTAACATCCACGATTTCCTTCGTCCCTCCCTCTTGTCACACACGCTACAGCACGTTGCCGTGTTGACATGGGACTCTGACGTTCTTCAGGTAATCGCCAACGATGACGAGGAGTTGAGCAAGGTCTACGTATTTGAGCATCCCGCTGACAGCAATTGCTACCCAGATAACTGGGTAGACGAGATAAGCCTGGGAGAAGATAGCTGGATGAAAGCAATCCAATTTACAGAAGCAATGAAACACCTCCCAAGCATGAATTATGTGTATTGACTATGTGTACTGTGAACTAATTCATTGTCGTAACATACACCGTTGATAGATATGTATTCACTGCTGCTATATGCGAGAATCTGCTTGAAATGAGACCCGTGCGTGCAAAGGTTTAGACACTTCTGCTCGAAGGCTCTTAACCCATTGAATGAAATGACTTGCACCATCACGAGTCTCGAACATGCGTCGAGGTATCGTAGCTTCTATGTTCTGCAGAAGAAGCCAAGCTTGGGTTACGTTTTTGAAGGCAGAGTTGATACTTGCAAGCGGCAACGCGACGTGTGTCAGTTGAGGGAAGGTGGAATATGCGATTCCTCTGTGACCGATACCATGTGGGAGCGAAAGATGCGTTACTCTTTTCGTGAAGGGCGTGGCACCGAACGAAGGCCATTTAACGCGAGGCTTGTCAAGGATCCTCAAGTCAACGCTTCCCTGACCACGACTTAACGCTCCAGGGATGCCGGGGACGTCGGGGGGCGGAAAACCTGGTCGAACATCTGCGAGCCCATGGCAAGCTTCTCCACGTCTGGAAGGCATCTAACCATGGGAACAACCTCTGCGACTTCGTCGAGGGCGAGATCGACGTAGACGCTTCGAATGAGGGACATTGACATGCACGGACGATGCGGACCAGGCCTGTGCAAAGGCTCTTGCGCTAAAGTCCCGGAAAAGCAGGTGAGATACTTTTTGACTAACCGAGCGTTCGTCTCATTGAACTCCAGCAACTCGAGCATCATCCTAGAACCATCTTCTGTCAACTGAATGGACGCAGAAAAAAAGGATAACAGTACGCACTTGGCGCAGTCTACCGTATACGCGTGTGCACGTTCCCAAAAATCAAATGCTTCTCTGACTCCGTCCTTCCACCTCTCGTACTCTCTAGGATGTCGGCTTTTAGATACACGATTTCGATCAAACAGATACACGAAAGCAAACACCCTGCGATCTCGAAACACATGCTGTCGCAGTATCTCATCTTGACACTCTTGGAACGAGGACTGCGTCTCCCATGGGAACAGAAAAACCGCGGCGGCAAGCGTCGGGCAGAGCCCGAACACATTATCTGGAGTGACCAAAGAGTTGATCGGGACAGCGAGATGGGAGAGGTGGTCGAACAGGTCGAGTGGCAGTGGTGAAAGCAGAGGTGTTGTGAGAAACGCCAGCTTCTTCACTCGTTGCAGTGGAGTACCCTGAGGAACAGGAACATCTACATGGATCCTCCCTTCCGTTATTGCTTTGGCCTTTGCAGCAGGTGCAGCGACAGCGGCCGCTTCCATGACAGACGAAGACTCCCTATACAAGACATTAATGGTATCGCACATGGCGTGCAGGCTACTAGTTTGCTCGTCCGGATTGTTATGGTCTTGGAGGATCGTAATCTCCATATTTTCTGGGAGCATGGGCGTGACTGGACTATGTGGGTCGAACAGCCTACAGAACGCCGTGCTTGTCACTGCCACTTCTCTAATATCCTTGCAAAGAGAAACCATGAAGACGACATCGTCGACGTCGCACTCCCTCCCGAACAGGAGGCGTCGGACATATTGTGGCCTCTCTAAAGGAACAAGCCCGCCCTCGAACTCATGTAGTCGACAGGAGAGGCGATCTCTTAGATCCAATCGGGGCATACCATCATCGTCGGGAGAAGGTAGGAATCTGAGAAGGAACCTAATGCCACGGTCGAGCTCGGTCTGGGAGAAGAACGCCCTTCCATACATATGGTGACGGACACTCTCCCTGAGACTTTGAACGCAGATGGGATTAAATTCGTTGACGAGCTCGTCGCGGTCACGGACAGCAAATATCGAGTAGGTTGCTTCGTCAGGGATTCGCGGTGCAGGAATTGGGAGCTGATGCAGAGCCATTGGAGGCATGGTACTGGATGGAGAGGAAAGTGATTCGCTCTGCTTCTGCTTATTATTGTACGATATCGGGCCCTGAAGCCATTCTCCGAGGTCCGGCCATGGGTCCAGTACGGAAACGGGATTGTCAGGATCAAGATATATCTCTCCTGTTCTCGTTCTGCGAGTGTCGCTGCCAGTCCTCAGCAGTGAGGAGGACTCTTCAGTAGAGGACGTATGGTCATGTCTTGAGGTGGACGGATGGCTCGCAGATGCGATGCTCGTCAATCGGAATCCGGAGAGGGATCTTGAGCGGGGGACCAGCGAGAGGACTGCGTTAGAGAAGGAAGAGAAGAGGCATCTGACACTGCCGCAGCCTGCGCGACGTCGCATGCGTGAAGACGGCTGTTCATTAGAGATCTCTTCTTTGTACATTAACCGACATTGTGAGGGGTAGGGAGAGTGACGATTGGACCTCGATGAAGGAGCCGTTCGAACGGCTCCTGTTGTACTATTCTCGCGTGGCATGATCTACCCCACCTTAGTTGATACGAGAGCATCAGATAAAGTGACTTCGCTTACCTACTATACTTGTTGAGCTTGTAGGATGGGATATAAGAAGGATAACGACTTCATGTAGTATTTATTCCCCGCCCATCTCACACTTTATTGTCTTCGTCAGCACCGGAACGGGGGAACAAAGGGATTATCGCAGGACAAACCCTTCACGGCCATAGAAGGATAGCGACCGACACAAAAAGACGGCCATTAATTGTGAAGTCGGCATCCGCCACATCGTTGGCATCAGGGCGGAGCTTCAAAATATTTGTGGCGATATGTGGCGTTGACCTGGTCAGCCAAATTCCCGGCATCTGCTCAACATATGCTGTTATACTTGAATCATGTATCGCAGTATGTGTCGAATGATTGAGAATCAAAAATCATCGACAATCAATGGAAGCTCAGTCATTGTAAACCTCTTCTACATATTGATTCTTGATTGATTCCAAGGATTTGCTTTCTGCGCCAGCAATTGATTGTCCCAGTCCTGAGAGTCGGCTCAGAGGAGAACAAGAGGAGGAAGTGCAAGCACGCGTGTTGCATATATATGCCTGTGAGCCCACCGTGTGATGTAGCTCGGGAGACTTGCTCACCGTTCCCGACCGTGTACGCAAAGGAATGAGAACAAGGATACGAGTTCTTCGAACCAATACCAAAGCCCAACGTCTTATACATGATACGCACACAAAGGGTGAACATCCTTACTACGCCCCATACAATAGAGGAAACGCCGAGGCGTTGGAAGGCCGACCTTCTTACCTAATGACGTCTCATTTGTGCGTCACGGTTCTGGTTGTTCTCTAGTCAATGTTTTGGGTTAGTGCATTGAATTTGATGCCAGAGAGAGAAGCATTAACGGGGCTAGCTGATGCGCCGCTTTATGGACCGTAAGATGAGAGATTTGACCTCGGATCGTTTCGCGACAATTGCCTAGTTAGAGAGTGCAGGTGGATCTCGGTGTGCCTTTCCGTTATTATAGGGTGTAGGTATGGGTTACGCCACACGTGTTCCTATCTTGCTATGATGCCAGTCTCTACCTCTCTACGGTCACCGCGCTAACCGAAAGAAGAAAGAATGCGAAAGAGACGGTAGACTATTTCGATATGGTCGGTCCATAGAATGCGCATACGACCTGAACAAGCCACCCGTCCTGAGTCGTAAACCTTCGGCACTCCTCGTATCGCATGAGCCCACCGCGCTCCTGTCCAGTGCCAAGTCCAATGATATCGGCCTTTATGAGACATTGGAGAAGGAGAGACGCCACGTCTTGCCACGCGCCCCAGATTTGAGACAAATTTGTCACGAAGACTTGCCGCAATCTCCTGTCTCTAGCCGCCGGCTCCGTCGATTTCGATCGCCCGATTAGCATCCATCCCCCTGAAAACAGTGGAGTACATGTTCCGAGATTCAGGAGACAGGGGAACGAGGACTCCATTCCAGGGATAGGGAGGTTACATCCAGTACTAACTTGAAGAAGAAAGACTGCAATCTCATTCCGGGCGTGTGGCGTTTCGTAGATGTAAACGTTGTCGACGCGCTGTGCAATAGTCTCACTACGGTCCAAGGAGCATGAAGCCTTCAAATTACTGGGAAAGGACAGACACTGTCGACCACTGGAATTGAGGTTACGGATTACAACGAGGTAGCATTATGGCGTTGCAGATACAATGCACGATGACGCTGAAAGAGGCCAGCACAGTAGACGATGCGAGTGCGAGTGCAAGTGAAGCCCTGAGAATATCCCGGGTAACATTAGTTTTTCTTCCTCATGAGGAAAACAGAATCATGCCGCACCAGACTTCAAAGGCCACAATACGAGACCGATATTTCCTCAAAGGACACGTTCCTGACCACGCCTAGGACTGTAGCCATCCCCTCATCGTACGATAGAGCGCCCATCATCGCCAGTGACGAAACGCCATACATATCATCTTCCTGTTGATCTTCACTCTCTTCGGCCGCGTCCACGCCCATCATAATCGCCATGCGTCCGTTAAACTCGACTCGCCAGCACGATCCGCAAGCGCTTGAGTTCCAGCCTTCGATCGCGGAGATAGCGCCAACGTTTGGAAAGATGGGAAGATCGCCGAGGAAGTTGAAGCCGCGGGTGAGGAGGCCATTCTTGCCGTCTGAGCACGCGGTTTGCGACAGAGGTTCGTCGGGGTCGTCGTATGTCTCGTCGTAGCCTAGAGTGCCTCCGAAAACGAGCGAGAAAGTTGTAAAGAGAGAGAGAAGTAGTAGTAGGAATGTGTTTGAGTACATAGTGATGGTCGTAGAAGATGAAATACTCTGGATGTGGCGGGATTTGTTTAGTTTGATCGCGCCACGTGTTCTTATATCGACGCCTCAATTCGCCACGATCTGACAGTTCGCTACCCTGATAGTACATAACTACAAAATATTCAACAGCAATATAAAGTCCGTATACTTTTATAACTGTTTATTGTCATCATTTCCACGAGTCCGAACATCTCAGAACAAAAAGCACTGCAAATTTCAGTAAGCCTCTTCCATCTCTACGATGTATAACAAACCTACCATTACAACCCACAGACCGACGCGGCGACCCTCTGGCTCTTAACATCGACCCTGCCAAACTCAACCGCATGCCCGCCCGTCAAATCATTCATCGCCTTCTGAGAGACGACCAGTCCCCGGCTGGCGACATCGATCCCCAACACATTGATGCTCTTCGCGACGCCGGCAGCGTTGGTATAGGTAACATTCCAGCAGGATCCGCAATCCTCGTCGTTCCAGCCCGATATGGCTTCCACGGCGCCGATGTAAGGGAAGGTGGGGAGAGATTTGAAGTCGGTGAAGCCCCTGGTCAAGAGACCATTGCGACCATTGGAGCAGGCAACGATGGCAAGGGAGTTGCTCCCGTTATCGTAGACGGAGTCCCATGCCAGTGTAGTACTAGCGGCAGAGACAGAGGAAGAGAAGATGAGGGCGAGGGTGGCGAGAGTGAACTTCATATTGGAGATGGGGTGGGGCTTGTGAGTCGAAGATCGAAACTTCTGAAAGTTAAAGAATTAACTGAGGACGAACGGAGAACGCATGAGCGCATTTATAGTTCAAGAGATAGGACCCCATTCCACGATGAAGCATACGGAAATGACGGACAGTAGATTCTTTGCAGTCAGTTGGTACGATGTCGGAGAGGATCCGCCGTGATGGGCGCCGCAGCGAATTGAGAATCAATTGAGAATCCTCAGCCAGATGTACGTTCGAAGGGCAGCAGAAGCTCCGGTAGAGGTCCAACAAGGCTCGAGAGCGTACTACATAATCATGTGGGTTTTCAGTCAAGGGGATCTCGAGCCGTGGAAGAGAAAAGAGCGTCCTGAGCCGTACGTAGCTAGTGCCAGCGTCCGATGATCTGGAAGATGTTGAGACAGTGGTGAAACGCGTCTGACTAGGATGTACCCTCCGCCGGCAAGTTTTGCCCTTTCGCCGTCCAGGACGCGTTTGATAGGACCTTCTGGAATCTTTCTCGCCAACCACCGTAAGCGCAAGAGAACTAGACACCTGTAAGTACGGAGGCATGTCTCTTCGAGAGCCATACATAGATCATCTGTAGGCTTAGAGTCTTGTGAGCTTAGCATTTTGATGAAGCTGACTAGATTTCCGCTGAGTTCCTTACCGCTCAAATCAATTCAGTACCTTTAAAAAACAGATGTTTTAATGATTAGACAGGCGATACATAGGATGTAGTCTGTAGTAAATGAATGGAGGTCAGATCAATCAATCTTCCTCGTTTTCCAACGAACAGTCACTACTTACGATTCGACGCGTCACAGTCATGGGAAGAAAATTTCCTTGCAACCATAATCCTAGCTTTCTGTATGGGCTGGCGAAAAGTACAAGCAGCAAGGAGAAAAAGTTCTAACGTTGTTTGAAGCATTAGCGCTGACGCTGGTGCCTCGTGATGATGGGCGCCAATACTTATTTAAATAAGGACATACTTAATATTGTCAAGACCCGCGCGCGGCGCACACATCCAGTCCCTTGAAATCTTGGCTTCTTGCTCTGACGACGATTACGATTTCTAACGATTGTTGGTGACGACTACCTCAAGGAATACTAGAAGTATCGTTGCCATGGACTATTCTGAGGGGAACGGGAGCGTGGAAGGTCGGGAATCGACAGTACTTTTCGATGAGCCAGAGCTAATGTCTGAAGCGGGTGAGCATAATGTGAATACTTTTTAGGTGGGCCTATAGCTAATACATAGCGTGGGTTTTAGAGTCGAGTAGGTCTCCAATCGTTCGATCACGAAGTCCACGGCAAGTTACTCAGAGCCCTAGCGCTGGTACTCCTCCGATAGGTTTGTCGTCTTGCTCTTCTGCTTACCAACCAGATTCTTGATGAAACGTTTCAGGACCTCCACCGGACACGGCTCAAGCAATCCCCTCTTTCCCTCCTCCTGGCATCATTCCGATGAGTGAATGGGAAACGACATCGCTCGCGTTCAGACTCTGGGCCACCGCAATCGCTCCGAGTCACGTATCGACCTGGGTACGCCCCTCAGTTTGGTAGGGATTACACCAGTGTATTAGGACCTCTTTACTGATCTTCTTGTCAGTACAAGTACCATCTGAATCTTCGACTTTTCACCCACATCTAGCGCCAGTACCGCAGGGCTCTCTTGACGGGCCTGCGTGGGCTCAGGGACCAAATCTGCCTTGGAAAACCCCCTTGTTCGTACCGCCGGGTCTGCCTGTACCTGTACCTGGTAATGCTTCACCTTCCCGTTGACAGTACACGCTGACATTCTCTTTTATGCCCGATTTTCTAGATATATCTCTTCGACGACTTTCTGACCCGCCAATGCCAATCAGTCCGGTGGCGAGCATACCAGAGTCAATCGAGAGTCTTCGTCGAGGGCTGAGCACTATTACGGAACGCACAGAAGCAACACCCTCTGTACGGCCTGAGACTCCTGGATCATCTGCGCATGAAGTTATCCCGGGGTCAACTCCTGCACCTTCGGCAGACCCGGAGACCCATTTCTCATGGCATCGGTCCAATGCTACAGAGCATTTGAATTCAGGTCCAGGTTGGGGTGCGCCTATCAGAGAACCCAGCACTGCATTTGGTCTTCCTACCGACCCACAACGAACGACAGCCCAGTTTCAACCTCCTGGGACGCCATATGTGGGACAACCATTTCCAGCGACCCCGTATATGGGACCGGCACAGGGTCTTCCACCCTTTACGACCCGATTCAGCGTCCAGGTACCCTTTTAATCTTCCCTCGCGGCCACCTAGCACACGTCCATCGGGCTTCCCTTCCGACTACCCAGGTTATCCTGACGCACCCCCTACGCCGAATACAACCCACAGAATCAGCAGCATCTATATCGGCCTTGGGGAAATCCACCGGGAACGCCGTGGACAGGTTCAATGGAGTGGGGAAATCCACAGGGACCAGCACCGGCTCTGCCTCCTAATATCCCAATACGCCACCCAGCTAGCCCTCCTTTTGGTCTTCCCTCATTCTCACCCTGTGAGTGAAACCGTATTCTGTCATTCCTTGCTTGAACTTGCATGAAAATTTTAGCTGAATACGTTCCCCCGCCACCTGTATTATCTGACGATGGCCGAGGTAAAACACTATACCCATTACCTAGTTTACGCGCTACTGATATTCATTCTGTGTCCTCAGGACATCGGGTTCGGTGGGATGATCGGTGGGACGCAGAATCTTCCTCGGAGAATCCTTACGGTGCGTGCGCTCGCTTGCTTTGGTGTTAACAGACGTATCTCATTTTGAGAAAACAAAGACTCTCCACCTCCACCTCCAACTTACACATATCCGACATGGGCACCTCCTCCGGGGCCTGCTGGTAGGTCTCCTTCTGTGTCATGCAACAGCGCGCATTGATTATTGTTACTTAGCACCCCCGGCCGATATTTGGCCTCAATATGCCAGAGAGGCTCGTCGGCAGGATAACACCCGTCTAAGCAATTATGATCGTGACATGGACGTCATCCTGGTTTTTGTAGGTTTTTCATGTTTCTATCTTTGTAGATTCCTCACATTGCTTCTCCATCCAGGCCGCGCTGTTTTCCGCCATTCTCACCGCATTCGTCATCGAGTTCTACAACTTGTTACAGCCAGATTCCGCTGATGATGCTGTTGATCTGTTGGTCTCCATTTCGACTATCCTGAAACGTTATTGCCCTCAATCAAATCGGAAATTTCACCGAACCTCCCCAGTTCAACCCATCGAACCCTTCTGATTCATTCATCCCATCCGCTGCTGTCCTTTGGATCAATGGCATGTGGTTCATGAGTCTTGCAGTCAGTTTGGGGACAGCAATGGCGGCTATGCTCGTCAAACAATGGATCCAGTCGTACCAGAATAATCTCATCACCGGACCCACGGATGACACATACATCCATCGACGACAATACAGATATAACGGCTTTCTGGCGTGGAGGGTGCCCGGAATCATATCCGCGCTTCCGCTGTGCATGCACTTTTCCGTCATGCTATTCCTCTTCGGACTCATTATCTTGCTGTGGGAGCTCAATCTTGCCATCGGTCTCGCCGTACTCGTGTTCATAGCTGTCCTCCTACTAGCGTACTTTGTTACACTTCTTCTTCCTCTCGTTTTCGTCACCTGCCCATACCGAACCTCCATCATCGATCCCGTCCAGCGGTTATTCCACTGGATGAAGTACGTCTTCTTTGGGACGCTCTACCAGATGGTGAAAGGCTTGAACGAGCTGACCGAGTACCCTTGGTCTCTCACGCATAAGCTTCAGCTGAGGTACAGAGCTCCCTACCGTTCTCTCGCTGACAACGCAGAGGCGGATCGGATTCAGAAGAAAGAGGAGAGATTGGACTTGGATTGCATGATTTGGCTTCTCGGTCACTCAACGCAAGGATTTGTTGTTGATTCGACCTTGCAGTCGATACCCAATCTGCCTGCCTCGACGCCACGTCTGGCGGAAAGGTTATTGGAATACGATGTATTGGAGCTACTGTGGAACAAGGCCTACGTACCATTGCCTCAGGAGACAGATGACTTTTGGTCAGGCATCTCGAAGACCCTGACACGATCGTTCCGTTCTTAGGCCAGGCGAGGGAGAGAGAAGGTTATTTGAAGTCTCTCCTGCACGTGTGGAAGCAGGAATATATCTTGATGATAGGCATCCTCCTGCTCGTTTGCAACAGGAGGCCCAACTCCCTCGCGAAGAATGGCTTTTACCGAATTGGATCAAGCTTTGGAGAACATTGCGGTTACACCACGGCCCAGAACCAAGGCAGTTGTTTGAGAAAGGCTGGCAGCTGAATGAGTTTGCTACCATCATATGCGCCGAGGTGTTTTATCATCATCTCCAGCTAGGGTACCATCAGCCAAATGGCAAGCCTCCCTCTATAAACCCAATCCTCTCGATGACCTCGTTTCGTTGCTAGAAGCTGGCACGTCCAACAGTGATTCAGCGTCACCTTTCGATTCAGGGATGCTGTGTATGCTCTTAGACACGCTCGTACATGCCTTGGCTCGTATCTCGGAAGAAGACGAGTCGAAGTACAGGTCGAGGATCCTGATATCCCTGATCAGTCTTGGAGAGGGTACCTTGCCCGTGACTGATCTGGCATTCCGGAAGGTTATCCATAGCATTCGCGTCATCATGCACAGGACAGGCATCGAGGAAGCAGGTCATTCGAGGGGAGATCGAGTACGAGTCTCGGAGCCAGTACGAGGAAGTCGTCTACGACTCCTTGGTGGTCTTCTTGCAGGGATATGCGAACAACTGCGAAGACGAGAAGAGAGACGAGATTCGCTCCAGATCCACGAGGTGGCTGTTTTACGAGCTCTTTGAAGAGGAAACCCCTACCGATCGTTTTAACAACCTCTTCATCCATCTTCCCGTCCATACCGCAAGAGAACTGGTTCGGACGGTGGAGTTTGGCGAGAAGATCTCGGATCGTTGGCATTCTCCAAACCGGCTCAACTGGGTTATTGGATTGGTGAAGTTATGGTACAGGAAGCAAGCCGACGTCGATGTCAGGACCACTATCCTCGATCTACTTTGCAAGATTGTGAAGGTTGAGCTACCAACGAAATCCGATTTCGAAGTTGTATCTGGGCGCGTGCTAATCTTCTTCAAAGAGCTCATGGAGACGAATACCAGAGACGCCGCGTTGGCGAACTATGTGTGTCGGCGTTGTGCGCACTTGGTCAGATATTCTCTGGCGAGCTCTCCAGAGCTTTGGAAGAGAATCCTCGATCTCGGTGTCATGAACGTCGTCTGCATGTTCTTGCGGACTAGAAAACTCAGATGGTATACTACGGTGACAGAATGGGATGCCATCATTCCGGAATGGAAGAAGGCTATGAACAGGCGGGACGATGTGAAGGTGAAGGAGAAGAAGGCATTTTCTTACTTGCGCAGGGTGGTAGGTGTATTCCCAGACACTACCGGGTCATAGCGAACGGCAGGGTTTCAGTTGACCAAGTGGACGCAAAACATCTTGCATAATATCCGAGTTCTTTGGTGTGTTTTCCGGGCGGTGCATCTGGCCGGCGAAGATGTTGCGGAGCGTGGAAAGAGGGAGAGATTCGTTTGGTGTTCTGCAGCTCACGGAAGACCTCCACGATTATTCGATGCATGTATTGTGATCATATGGGGTCGAGGGTCACCGCAGCAATGGCGTATGCATAATCGTCGTGTCGATGAAAAAAAGGCCAGACCAGCCTGTTCATTTCAATAGGTGTCTTTCGCAAAGAGTCAAAAGTGTAAAGATATGCGCAAGATTTCAAATCAGGCGTCGGTGTGAGATGTTGAAAGAGGTGGAAACATTCAAGTTACGGCTCAACTAGCGTACGTTGGCCGCTCTCTTCCCGTGAACTTGCGAAGAGTTTCTGTGCATCAAGTCGAGTTTTTGGCGTTTTCGGATCAGGGAAAAGACTGAACCGTTCTGCAGTTGGCCAGCAAGTATAGAACCTAGGAAGATCCTCCGATTGCAAGGTTGTAGGTACATTTTAAAAATCTTGTCCGATTCCTAGTAATTGCTAGGTAAGTAGTGTGTGGTTAATGTGAGATTTGGTCCGCGTTAACGTGAATTAACAGATGGATTTGGGGTTCCCCCAAACCCACCTGAGTTATTAACAGCTAATTTGCACGGGGTCCGGGGGCGGAGCCCCCCGGCGCTCCGGAATTTCCGGGTTAATTAGCGTTAATTTCCAGAGCAAATTTGATGTAAATATGTGTAAATGACTCTCCCCTATCCTATGCAGCAGTCCAATCGCCTTCACCAGGTATATACGAGCGTAGATGTTGACGCACGACCTACTACAACGGCATCTCCATGTCCCTCCCGGGCCCTTTGCCGCCATCTCAGCATTGGTATCGGCGAGAATATCACAACCTGAGTCAGATCCTGCCATCAAAAAAATTCGTTCAAGGTTGCTATGGGAGTTGTCAAGTTCGATTACTAGAGGAGACATGCTGTAGGCTTAACAGAACATACATGCAATCGAGATGTTCCTCAGTGTCTCTTTCTTCAAGTCAGGTGGCGGTCCACCAAGGATCGGCATCGCTTACATCATTCCCCAACTTGGGGGAAGCCGGCCTGTCACCTTCATCACATAAATCCGAGGTTCCGGACCATGCCAGATCTAGGCCTGCCAATGGCGTGAACCAATCTGAATGGCGTCGATTGCCATCTATTGACATACGGATTGACATTGCTATATACCGCCAGATCTTTGTTCGTCCCAAGGAGAATGCCGACGCCTCAGCGTCGATTTGCTACCAATAGATGGGTGATGCGTCATAAGGAGGCAAGAATCCACCCGTGTGCAAATAAACATCAGAGGGCAGCTCATTCATGGATAGGCATCCTGCTGCCAGGCCCTTATCAAGGCGCACCCAATACTTTTTTACTTGACCGAGGGGAATCCGACAGAGGAACCATTGTCGTTCAGAATGCCCTCATCGGTCCCTCCTGCATGCTCATAGTCTGACATCAAACGCAATACAAAAGATAAAAATAGGATTCAAGGTACATAGATAATACAGCATAATATTTAAGATGAGGCGGCTCCTCCAGTAGCTGGAGCCTGAGGTGTCACTAGTGGAGCTGCAGGTTGTTGAGCTCCAGCATGACAATGAGCTTGTCACTGCTGTTTCAATACATTGTGATTTCGTGTAGCAGCATGGTCCCGTTATCCAACAGTTGCTTTGGAATCTGGAAAGATTTTTCTGGAAAGACTAAGTTAGCTAGAGTAGCAGCAAGAGACTATTGCAGACATACTCGTTCCACCATTTCAGTAGAGCTGCTGAGCGTTGTTTGTCCTCCTCCGTCTCGTTCTCCTCAAGATAGGAGACAATAAAATCATACATCTCATGATAGTTGACTCCATATGCGTGATTCCTCCACTGGGAGATGTCTGTGAGTGAAAAATGTACCTAGAAAGACTGAGGTATGTTCCAATAAGCTCCAATGATTAATTTAGACTCACCTGTACACAGATATAAGCGATCAAGTGTGTAGTGACTTTCCCCTCCATGCAAAGGATGTTCACAACTGGTCCACAAGTTGCACGCGATGCCCACTTTGCATCTAGTTTGATGTTCTTGGCATCTAAGTCGTCATCAAGCTCACCGTCAGAAGAGAAGGGTGAAGTGAAGACATGCTAATATATCTAATAAGAAGAATGAGGCTGCTGTTCAATCACATGGAAACAAAAGAAGGCTTACCAGCCAAAGAGCTTTCGCCTTCAAGTATCCATCATCCAGGTTTTCAGGGTCACCATGGAAGCCATGATAGAACAGTGGCAAAAAGAAGCTCTGTCCAATATTCAGCTCATGATTCTGGACCTTTGCCAAGTTCCTACAATCAAAGGTGAGTATAGTGATATGCACAAGATAAAAACATAATACTCTTCATTAGCCTCATATTGAACAGGGAGGATCAGGGTGTAGCATCGATCATGCTGTAGTCCTCAGTTCCTCCGCATATTTGGGCCAGCGGTATATAAAAGAGGTCAAGGTGTGGGATAAGAGTGATTAATAAGCAATCCCATCTTGGCAGTGATGGAACTTAGATCATCACTTCATCCCTCTGTCGCACCTTTCCTCAACTTCTACTACTATTAGCAATATTCGATGAAGACTTTTGTTCAACATGCACCTGTCCATAGAAATCTTCGAGCGCGCTAGGTTCTGACTCTGCAAGAACTTTATCAATGTTGGGAACAAGGTGCTGGAGCTGCTTCCAGTATATCAGGTTGCGCTTCTGCCTATTCCAGGTTCATATTATTCTGTTGGAAAGACTCATAGTTAAGAAGGAGGCTTACTCATCCCAGTCATCAAGAATTTCCTGCTCTGCCTCTGTCCTCACATCCTCATTCATCTGCTGCAGCTTCTGAATCTCATTCATGGTCTCTTCATCTCCTCTTGTAACTAGGTGTACTCGAGCATTAATAGCAATAGTTGCTGGATCTCCAAATAGTGACATCAAACAACATATTCCTTGGGCAATTTGTGCAGTCGACTTCTTGCTGGGGTGATTCACGTTAGACAAAGCTATAGCTATGCAAGAAAGGTATCATATCCTTGTTTTCTTTTACTGGCATTGATCTCCTTCTGAAGGTTAATAATGATAGTCTGCAGCTGTCGGTTTTGTGCTAGTACATCTTCAAAGGATAATAGAGATGTGCCAGCACCTTGGCCTTGGTTCTGGCCTAGATTGTTGTTGATGAAGGTGCCAGAAGACTATTGAGACATAGGAGATGAAAGTATGGGTGTTATACTAGACGAAGCATAGGTGCGTTGGGCCCCTTTTATCTACTACAGATCTTAGGCAGTTCATTGACGCTATCACGTGTTGTTCAGATTTTTGAAAGGCAAGACACGACTTGTACTGTTACTCTAATAAGGCCAGACACGACTCGGACCCTCTAGCTACACAGTGGCCCTGGCCCTTTCCATTCTTCTATTCTGTTCCAAGTCTTTCCACTCCCCCTACCACCATCAGCAAGCCGTAGTATGGCAAGCCAGAACTTGGAATTTCTATGTGTTATTTCCTTGTGTTAACTCTCTTCCTATTAACCACAAATATATCTCCTATATTTCTTCGTATGAAAGAGGGCCAGTGCTCAAGAGATTGCCAGGCATGCTTTAAAGATTCTTGGGGCCTACAGTAGCATCACAATTATTGCGATACATATCTCAAATTGCATCTACAAGCTAGTCAGGGACTACGGTCTTTAGGATATTCAAATACCATACGACTCAACCAACAGAAGCCTCCAGGATGTTTATTTTACTCTTATTGCTTCTATTCTAACTTGGTTGGCAAGACATAGTTAGATCCCATACACCCAGATATCTCAGAAATAGAAACATCTATCCTATCACATCCTTCACTGTCACCTCTGCCACTACCGCTACCGCTACTACCACCGCCACTGCTACTGCCACCATGCTTATCTGCTGCTGGGCGGCCTATAAGGAATTGTGGTCTTCCTCCCCGGTTCCATGACATTCCTCCTGAGCTACTCCATCCTGTTCAACCACCTTTGGTGCCAGCACCTGAGCTTCAGTGCCTCATACCCCAACTTGTACTCATTGTGAGGGATATCTTTCACACTACCTTGAATATATTTGGTCTATGGCAGGAATTCCCATACCATCCATCATATGATTCAGATTCACTTGTTACCCCAGCTGATCTATCTGATGCCCCCCTTTCTCCTCCTGTATTGAACAGTAGCACCAATTCTTCTACTCATTCAGGCCCTCTACTATCTGATACAAACACACCTAATCTTTCTTCTACCAATGTGACATCGACTTCAGGACACCCATCATTTTGGCCATTCCCCAACTTCTCCCTTACTTATCTGTCATCATAGGAAAACAACAGAGTCACTTCAAAGTCAGAAGAACAAACAGACATTCTTGTAAATGAGGTTCTCTCGCACCCTCACTTTATCATCAGTGACCTCTTTCCTCCATCAAAAGATTGCAGGGAATCACAATAAAGCTTGTTGCCTCACCCTCCAAAAACAAGGAAGAGGAAGAGGGTCCACTCTTGGAGTGAATATAACATAGGTGCAATAAAGAAGCCTCGCTTCTGCATGCATCAAGTCAACAAGCACGCCAATAAAGCTCTTGCAGGATCATCTTCTGTGGGATATAGCTCACCATCTGTACAATCCATATTCGAGGCTGGCCAGTTCTGGGAGGCACAAATATCTATTGACGTGCCCTCTGGAGAGAAGAACAAGCCTCCTTTCTGATGCACTATTCCTGGGCTGCATTATTGGCTGCTCATTAACGTCCTGTACACAGCATTTACTGATCGGCTTTCTTCTCATCTTTACCTCTCACCATTCAAGCTTTTTTAACAGTTGCCTACCACAGGTGAGGACTGTCGCATCTTTAGTGAGGTGTACAATTCTGATATATTCATAAGAGAAGATGATCTTGTGAAATGGAAAGCACCTCTGCCTCTAGACCTACCTCCTAACCACCTCTACCGCAGCCTTGAGAAGGTCGTTGCTGCACTCATGTTCTGGTTAGATACCACCCATCTGACAGAGTTTGGGACAGCAAAATTGTGGCTTATATATATGTTGCTCGGAAACCTCTTAAAGTATATTCAGATTCAACCAGAGTCAGGTGCTTGTCATCATATTGCTTACATTCTATCTGTATGTCTCTCCTTCACATGTGGATCTAAACTCTTCTCTAATACTTTACTTTATCTGCATAGCTTCTAGATTCTCTCCAAGATGACCTTGCTAGCATGCATCCCCAATGGCGCACTCAGAAGAAGGATATTCTTACCCACTGTTGTTGTGAACTCATGCAGGCTATCTGGCACTTTCTACTGGATGATAAATTTATTCATGCATACAAGTACGGAATGGTCATCAAATGTGCTGATGGTGTTGAGCATCGCATGTATCTCTGATTCTTTACCTACTCAGCTGACTATCCAGAGAAGTAAGTGCCTATTAGTAGAGTATATCTTTTTTACACTATTCTGATCATATACCTACAGAGTGCTTCTAGCTACTATTCGTGACCAAGGACTTTGCCCCTGTCCAAGATGTCTAATGCTTAAGAACAAGCTCCATCTTATGGGACAGGCCCATGATAAGGCATATAGGATTGTGACAGGTCTTTGGACCTACCTTAGTGACACCATACATCATGCCATCATTTTCATCTATAATGAAGGATTTGGTATCAGCTCCATTGCCATGGAAAATCTCTTGAAACCAACATTGTCTGTACCTACCACTGTACGTTCTTTTATTGTTATCACCTTCTGATATTAATCCAGTCTCCTAGAATGCCTTCATTGAGCATCTTGGAAATGATTGCAACCTCCACCATATGCTTGTAGTGGACTTCATGCATGAGTTTGAGCTTGGAGTATGGAAGGCACTGTTCACACATCTCATTTGACTCCTCTATGCTCAGAAAGACAGAGCAGATAAAGTTACTAAACTTGATTGCAGGTGAGCTTTTTGATTCTGTCAGATCCTTTTTTTGACTCTGCTCCATCTAACATGTATCGGCAAATTTCATCATTTGATAGAGACACAATCAGGCGGTTTGCAAACAACACATCCAAAATAAAGAAACTAGGTGCACGGGACTTTGAAGACCTCCTACAATGTTCCATCCCTACATTTGATGGCTTATTTAATACTAAGGCAGAGAATAAAGCTATCAAGAAGCTTCTTTTTAAGATGGCAGAATGGCATGCTTTTGCAAAGCTCCAGATGCATACAGATGGCTCTCTTGAACACCTAGAGAAGCTTACAGGTGATCTTGGACACCTTCTAAACTTTCAGGATACAATCTGCACACGATATACCACATTTGAGCTTCCACATGAGACTGCTGCCTGTAATCACCGCCAAGCAGAGTAGGTATCAATGGCACCAGCATCGTTAGTGCAGAACACCCCACCTACCGTACCC